>PVIA01007047.1:0-88553 GCA_004024845.1 Tonatia bakeri
AAAATCGACACGGGCATTCCAAGTGAGGCAGGTGTACAAAGACAGGGAGGAGGAGAGGGAAAGAAGAGGGAAACACGGAGGCAAAGAAAGACTTGCGAGACGGGGGAAAAGAAGAACAGGGTGAGGAGATAAGAAGAGAGTCATGGAAAGGTGCGTGAAAGGGAAGAGAAAGGAGGAACGGGGAAGAAAGAAAGGGAGAAGGATAGAGAAGGGAGGCGGTGGAGAAGAATGAAAGAATGTGCCGGGGAGCGCAGCAGGGGACTCGGCGGGGAGGTGGCCGCGGGACCGGCGCGCCCGCAGGGAACCGCGGGCTGCGCCCCACGCGCGGGCGCCCAGGACGCTGGGCGCGCCCGCCGCTCACCTTTCAGTATGAGGGTGTCGATGTCCCGGTCGATGCCCAGGAAGTAGCACTTCCTCCAGAGGCCCGAGTAGGTGGCGAAGAGCGGCCGGCCGCACTCGGCGTCCAGCCCGCCGAGCCCCAGCAGCGAGCGCCAGGACTCGGGGTCCGCGCGCCCCGGGCCGCCCGGGAGCAGCCGGCGCCCCAGGGGGGGCGAGTCCCGCAGCGGCAGGTGCGACAGCGGCATCAGGCGGTTCTTCTGGTCCGGCGGGTCGGCGCCCGTGCGGCTGCGCTCGCAGCTCTCCTTGTGGCGCCGGGGGTCGGTCTCGTACCAGTGGTCGGTGAAGATGGCCGTGACCAGCAGCCCCAGGGAGCAGAGGCTGAGGCCGAGGCTGAGCGCCGTGACGAGCGCCCGCGGCTCCATGGCTTCCCGCCCCGCCGCAGCCGCCGGTGGGATCGCGCGCCGCCGCCAGACACAATGCACTTGGCCTCGGCTCTCCTCCGCGCCCCCTCCCGCGTCCCCCACCGGCCCCCCACCTCCCTCCCGCGGCCTCCCCGCCCCCGGCTGCCGCCCCGCGGGCTCCCTCTTCCCTGTCCTCCTCTCTCCTTCCCACCTCCTCCTGCCCCTCTCCGCCCGGTCTCCTCGCCCACCCCCGAGCGATCGCACTTTCCTTCCCTCCGCTTCCAGCCCCCTCGGCTCACTCTCCGCGCCCCCTTCGCGCTCACTCCCTTCCACCCTCTCCCCTCCTCTGGTTCTAACTGTCGGCCCTGCTCTCCAGCGATCTCTCTTCCCTTTTTAATCCCTCCTCGCCGCCCTCACTTTTCTCTCTCTCATCCTCCTCTCTCCCCTTAACCCTGTCTCCACTTTCCCCTTACTTTTCTTCAGCTCTTTCACTCTTTCCCCCCCTGCTCATTTGTCCCTGTTTCCCGGCTCCGTGTCCCTTTATGTCCCTTCCCTGGGCTCAGTGCTTTTTTCCAGCCACCCTTGAGCACACGGTCTCTGGTCCTCTGCCCTCCTACGACGTTAAAAGACATCCACCAACATCAGACTTAGTCTTGTCACTTGTCCAACTTGATTTTGATCAGCGTTCCGTTTTGTACCCAGAAGCAAATCCCATCAGGTCAGGCTGCGTGATGGGATTTAACTCTTGAGAATCTGGGTCCGGAGGGGAAGACCCTTTCTCCGTCCTTAGCAGCTCTCTGTCGCCTTCCTCTTTCCCTCTCACTTTGCAAGCTCTGAGCGTTCTCTCCGCTCCAGCCCCTCTTCTGAAAGAAAAGACTCCCAGTGTCCCTGGAGCGACAGACCGAAGGCTAGAGAGTTTCTCCCACTTCAATTCCGCCAGCTCAGAGATGGACTTCTTTTTCTTTGACCTTCTCCATCTCCTGCTAGAGTGACATCCTCCTGAAATTTCTAGAAGGGCATAGGATCAATAAACCCCTGCAACGGCACCTGCTCTGGGCGGTGATTATTGCCTTTGAATAAAGAAAGCCCTGGTAATAAATCAAAGTAATGATTTTTCTCCCGCACAACTTTCTTGAATGGCCCGGGAAGGTCAACAACAAAGCAATGCCACCACCAAAGTCAACGTGTTAGCTCCTCTCTGTTCTTCTAGGGCACCCAGTAGTCACAGATGTTAATTCTGAGACTGGCAAGCAGATTCACATCTTCCAAAATGAGGAAGTGTTAGGACTCAGGTTACTGGAAGAGTTCATCATTTATCTTGTGTATTCTTACAACAGAGGTGCTATACCCTCGTGCCACTTCGTACCCAGAGACAAAAAACCATGCTGCCTGAGCCAAGGGATGCCAATTCTTCTGCTCTTATGCCGTGAAATATTAGTGATCAAGAGATTATGAGGCATTCATTAGACGCTAAATGTCATTACTCCACGATTTAATGGGCCTTATTAATTAGTGACCCACATCAATTGGTATTAATGTGATTTATACATTTCCTCTGGAATGACATCTGTAAAGGTGGTATAAGAATCTTGCTCGAATTTATTTTCATCGCTGTTTGTGCTCAATGTCTTCAGAGGGTATATTTCCAATGAAGACTTGTATCCCTTCTGAGCCATTCAGTTCACACATAGATCGCTTAAGCAAATCTTTCAGTCATATCGGACCCCCATGCCCATTTCTGCTGATCTGACAATGTGAATTATTGCTTGGGTTTTCTCACAGCTTCAGCAAGATCTATGGTGAGCTCCAGTCTAATTAAGGAAGAGAAAGAATCATAATTTTAGTGTTTCTCTCACCTACGAGCTTTCCCTAAAAAGGAAATGCTAAGCTCATCAAAGGAGACTTATCTGGACTTACACAAAAATGATAGGATTTAGAAGATCTCCTTTATTTATACTCTATTATATGTGTAAAAATCCTAGATCTTTATGGATACGCAGAGAGAATACTGTTAACTGTGAGGCGACAGTGACAACTGAAATTCACTCAAGTTGTCATGTGCCCTTTTATTTTTTTAATGCCTCAAGATAAAGTGATTACAAACCTTTATCCAGTCTTCACTCCCTTTTCAAACATTGATGTTCTACAGGAAAAAAAAATTCCACCACATTTCAGAATCACCTGATTATCTTCACACACTAACCCTGTCCCCACCTGGAGTAGACAGAAACAAACATCTTTTTCAGGCACATCTGATGAACTTAAAAGGACATAACGTTCTGCTTCATTTTTCTAGCCAGAACCCTTGGATCATACCCTTTTTGGAAAATAACATTATCTCGAAGTTCAATATGTCTATGTTTAAGACCAGTCTCAGCATATAATCCAAAAGTTACTGTATGATGAATTACCCTTGACAGTATTTCATTAAAAAATGTCACACATTACAAATATGGGCCAGCAGCATGTAATGAGCTCACTGCCTCTGCTGGTGCAGCAATAACACCATCAGCAGGGATGTGACATATGATGCGTACGTACCCAGGCTTGGCTACGGCGACTGCACATTGCTCCATCCGTGTTCTCAACATTTCTCTTTTGGGTATTTCCACCAACAAAATACCACCCACTAACCCCCACTCTGAGAGGGGAGTAGGGAATACAAAGAGACATAAGTAGTTCCCATCTTCAAGGTGCCGCAGCTGAGTGGTGACAGACACATAGTCTGTCCTATGTGCTCTACTAGAAATAAGAACAAAGTGTTGTGGGAACGTGGGCAATGAAATAAACTGACTGCTTCGAGGAGTCAAGTGGCTGCTTAGAGATAGTAACTTTTGAGTTAATTATCAAAGGATGAATTAAACTTGACCAAGACGATTCAATCAGGCACATTGTCATTACAGTCAGAGTCAGCTCCTTGATTTACGCGACTACTTCCCAAATTTGGAGGCTTCAATAGTTTGGACCACTGTAACCTAAGAACTGTTTCTACATTTCTTAAATGATAAAGTCATCATGTTCTAATGCCTGACTACAAGCTAAATACTTGTAGATGAGTGCAAGCAGAAATCTAAGCCAGAACACAGTCACTGTCTGAGGACATTAGCCTGGCAGGGAGTCAGAGTGCTGTGAGATCAAATATCCAGCCGGAGCACTGTAGCGTGTCTCCGCCGTGGCGGTGCTGTGACCTCAGCACTTTCCAACTTAGCTTGTTCTTTACTTGTCTTAAATATCTCTTTGCTGTCTCCAGATCTGCTATCCCCAGAGCATCCCTCAGAGAATGACAATGTCCTAAAATGGCAGGGATGGAGTCAGGGAATTTCCACCTGGCTGTCTCACCGTGTGATTGAACTCAGTATATCCAAAAGTAAACTCTTATATTCCCCTGTGGTTCAGCTGCCCCTCCTCACTTCTCTCTATATATATTGATGAATCATTCAAGTCACCTGGACTCAGTCTGTTAGAATTATCTATCGCATTCACAAAGTCATGGGGATTTTGCCTTTGACGTGTCTTTTATGACCAATTTTTCCTGTGCATTTCTACGACTTGCTGTCACTGTGCCTCTCTGACCTCACATCTGGGTCATTATTACAGCTGTCTCCTTGGTCCCCACCCCTCCAGGAGCAGCCCAGCCTGCCGTTAGCCTGCATGCTCTTGCCAAATGCATCTTCCTGAAATGGCACTTTGATTACGTAACCCCTCATCTTCCAACTCTCCTTTCTAGGCTAGAGAGAGTCATCTACTGTACGACTCTAGAGTCCTTCTTTGTTTCTGTCAGGATTCCTGTAGCATTCTAACATCCCAACTGATGTGTTGGCCATGTTTAAATATTTAGGGAAAAAATGCTTCGCCTGCTCTAAACACACTGTCATAATACATAGGTACTTTATGACATTCACTGTATTTCTCTTTATAGTCAGGAAGTTTGTAAATAAATGTTTCCCTACAAAAATGTTCAGAGAGAGAGAGATCTCCAATTACCACAGAGCCATGGCAGTGATTTATTGACACACCTATGCTAAGCTAACCATGAATATTCTAACAGACTGTCACCCTTTGCTCCAGTGTCAAGACCAAAAGCAATATTCTTCTTTATTTCAAACATTTGGATTCCACAGAATTTACACAATGCAATTTAACCTAAACCACACACTGGCTTTCATAAAGAGTGGGGATTTTTTTTCTTGGTAATTTTTTAGCATTTACTCTAAGGATATAGTCCATTATGTTATTGATCTACAATATGTCATGTCTGCAAATAATTGAGGTATCTGGTGTTAAAGTCATGATTCTAAATTGTTTTTCTAAAACAATTCTGTTTCAATTCAACAACCTATATTGAGCACCTCTAATGTAAGTTAACGTGCTCAGTAGGCCCCACTGGATTACGTAAAGATGAAGCAACCGTGGCCAGTGCCCACAGGAGCTGCAGGTGAGTGGGGGAGGAAGACAGCAATGCAAAAGGCTAGAAGGGGGATTGCCTGGGAGGAGTTCCATCACAGATGTGTAAACAAAATGCAACAGGAAAACCTGGGACAGAGAGGTCACTATCCATTGGGACAAACGTGTGTAAGCCAAGCAGATCAGATGTCATTTCCATTAGACCTTGGAGGAAAAGGGGTGTTTTCTGTATGTGTGTCAACTTAGTCCAAGTCAAAGCCAAAGTAACTTTTAGAAGTAGCACCTACCCTGGTGCTCTTCTCTACCCCACATGCAGTAAGTCATCTTGGCAGTGCCATTTTGTCACTAACTGGAAGCCTGGAACCATAAAATACCACAAACTCCCAGAAATAGACAGAGCCTGATAAGTTTCTCATTCCACTGACACACTACAGAATGTCACCATTCTTTTACACATTCCCGTTTCCTTTTTAGAGACTTCAAGCACATATGGTGAAGAAAAAAAAAAAGTTCAAAGAAACCCATAACCATATTAAGTCCCACTTAGTATGTGATGTTTTAGCAGATGGCGGCTTACTAATTGTCATACCTAACTCTACTCCCACCTTATCTGTGTGTGTGGGCACCGGGCTCTGAAGTTGGGGCCCAGTTCAGCTCCTGCATGCCGTGCGTGACCACGGAGGCAGAACTGGATATAACCAAGATGCCCAGGCTCTCCAACTCACAGTGGCCCGTGATGCTTTCCATGTAAACCAAAAAGCCAGTGTTCCAGGTGTGTCCCCCTTTTCTTATCCTCAAACCTCATCTCCCAGCTGTTTCTGCTCCAAGACACCAGGACCTGGGGACCACCCATGGGTGCTGGCGTCAGACAAACTGTAAATTCCAGATCCAATGCTTCCTTCCTGCTCTCTGTTAGCCAGTTACCTGCCCTCTTTAAATCACCTACGTTCTGAAAAACAGGGATATTAACATCTACTGCACAGGAATGGAGTTCACGATTATCACATGATAAATATGTTTCCTCCCTCTCCCACCACCGCTCCCTTCTCCTCCCTACTCCATTCATGTGAACATGCTTCAGATAACCCACAGCCTAATTATACAATCTAAGTGTCATAAATACAAATGGCTCAATAAGTTATTAAAAACATATTTTTTCATATTATTATTTATATTATTCAGGTAGGAGAGGCAATCCACTAATTTTATTTGCTCAGTTAACATTTATTGAGCCCCTATGGGCCAGAGAGAGAGTATTCCAGGCAAAGGAACCACCAGGTGCAAAGGTCCTGAGGCGTGAAAGTTTTGTACCACGGAAGAACTGAGGCGAGGCCTCCATAAGTAGAGTAGAGAACAGGATACCAAATAACATGTGATTCAGTTGCAGAGTTAGCCAACGGTCAGATCATACACAGTTTTGAAGATCCCCTGTGGAGTTTGTACTTCGGTCAAAAAAATATATTTGAAGAGTTTAAAGCAGGAGAGGGGGATGGGTTGATTTGTGTTTTGCATGTCGCTCAAAAGACTACTTGATAAATGAATTGAGGCTGGGGTGGAAAGCAGGGAAACCAGTCAGGAGGCTATTGTAATAGTCCAGAAAGGGGTATGAGTTGCTTAGACTAAAGAGCCTGAAGCAGAAACAGACAAGTGGGTAGAGGAGGAAGTCACAGAGTTACTGTGAATCCACATCAGGGAAGGGAGAAATCAAGACCCGTACCTACACTTCTGGCCTGAGTGTTTGAATGGCAGCATCCAGCACTGAGATGTGGAACACACCAGAGGAGAAGTAAAAAAAAAACAACCTTTTTTGGAATGAAGTGTGAGATGCCAATTAGAAATCACAACTGGATTTACGAAACTGAAAGTAAAGGAAGCAGTCTGGAATGAAGATTTAGGTTTTAGGGGTGTCCGCATACAGGTGTTATACGTATGTTGACATTGAAATTCACGAGACTAGATGAGATTACTTAGGGGAACGTGTAGCTAGAAAAACAAAGAGGTTTGGGGCACTTGAACACTTAGAGCTCCCCCACAAGAAGGTGAGGAGCCAAAGAGGAGGCTGGGACAGAGGGTAGGAGGAAATCCAAGAAAATGCATGCACCCAAAGCTGAGACAGAAGAGTCTAATGACATGCCGTGATGACACAGGGACAGGACAATGCAGCATCTGGGATGTGGAGTCAATGAGGGTTTGGTTCAGATTGTAGTGTGATTTTTTTGTGTGTGGGGAAGAAGGATGTACGCAGCCTCTCCAAACCTCTCTTTCTTTATTTGCTACATGGGGATAAGAGTAATAATATCCTTCTTAGGGTTGCTATGAGAATCAAACATTGTGAATATAGAGCACTCAGCAACAGAGTGGATGTGAAGGCCGACATGTAAGTGCTTCATGTATAAATGGCAGTTGTTGCCATTGTTGTTATTTATCATCGCCAACAATATCTGGTGACTGCTCACATTTGCAAGCCATAATCTTTGGTACAGTACAGAACTTTATTCTCCCAAGAATTGCATCCTAATGAAAAGAATGGAAGCCTACCCTAAGGCCCCTAAAAACATAAATTGTCTGTAGTATTGGTGGAATGGTAGGCATTCAAAAGTATGAGAAACCATTATGCTCCATCAATAGGCTATTCTGTTATGAGCCCATAAAAGGGGTTTAACACTGCTTTGTGAATAGCCGAAATAAGCTGTCAGAGTACAATAAGGTATCTCCATTTCTCAGAGATTTTAAATGGACTAGATAGAAAATCTTCTGCAGGAAACGATTGCTCATAGCCACTACATTTTGGAGGTAAAAATGATGTTAGGGGAACTTAGGGGGTGCCTGGACCTTTTCTTACTCATGCAAGGGTCTGAGGAAGACCTGAGAATACAAGGAGACATAAAACCATCTGTGGATAGCCTTTGGATTACAGAAAGAGATAGCCTTTCTCTTAGAAGGGTGGGGAGGAAAGAGTAAAGACTCGGGAAAGACCTAAGACTCAGCCAAGATGCAGTTACTAGAAGCCAGAAGGCAGCTCTCCACAAATGAAAAGAAATCCAAACTTTACTCAAATAAGCTAGGTTAGCATTCCAGATTTACATTGTCAAGACCAGGAGACAAAGATTGAGTCAGATGCCCCCAAAGATTGAGTCAGATGAATTCAACACAGGTGCCCCACCTTAGAGAGCAAGGCCCCCCACCTTGAACAACTCTGTTTCTATCTTCAGTTCTTAATTTGGATAAACCTCTTGAAAATTACTTGAGTACAGGTAATCATTCGCAAGCACGTGAATAGCTGTTATGAATCAGATAGTCTGAAGAATACATAACAATGTTCTCTACAGCTCTTGGCATGCCAGCATTCAGCAGGCACTGTGGAGTGTGATTGTCTGAAGTGCACAGTGCCCAGAGAACCATCCTGTTCTTTTGGAAGGAGTATCCAGTTTGGCAGGCCTTGGCACACACCTTCCTACAGCTGCACCTGAGCCCCTGTAATGAATGGGTGCCACATGGCATTGACGATCACTCAAGTGGAGAAGTAAATGAAAGCTTGAGGACGAATTAACATCTCACCTCCGACTGCTGGTAAGGAGAGGTAGGACCTTGTCAGGGTCAGATTTATGAGGCTAATTAAAAAAGAGAGGGAGAGGAAATGCACCAATGGCCAAAAAGGAATCCAAGTAGGTGGCTTTGATGTATGAGTTCCATCTGTCTAATTTATCTGGTGTCTGCAATCTGTATGTGATCAAGAGCCCTAGACTATGTGAGTGGCAATTTAGGGAGGGGTTGGCAGTGGGGGAGATGTCTCTTAGTGTTTTCCAACCAGGTCACCATGTGCCCTTGTGAATCTAGCTGAAACAAAAGCCCCCAAATGGGGATTTTCCTCCTAAAGAATGATTCTGTTTAGCCAAAAGAAATCCCCAAAGTTTTAAACATTGAAGTTTAATCCTAATTTCAAGAAGTTACTTTCTGGACATTTGGGGAAATTCTTTAGTTTCTCAGTTTCCTTTTCTGAAAGCTGTCTGACTATTTTGTCCTGAATTTGGTGGCATGGTTTTAATTACTTGCTTTCTCCATTCTTACTCAGCAGTTTACTCTTTTCCCCTCCATATCAATCACTTTTGCCAGGAGACCCAGTTTTTTTGCACCAATAAAATAATAACTGGAAACAGCTCTCACAGCAGTATTGTTAACTGGGTTTACAGGGCACCCATTTAAATATTATATTTGTAGCAATGGCAGAAAACTCACTATGGAATCCTAAAAGGGGAAAGTCAACCCAGAAATCAGCCAGGGTCGGGACTAAGACTGTCTGAGGTTCCTGGGACTGAACAGGAAGTTTGGAGAAGAACAGCTATAGAAATTACTCCTAGGGCAAAGGAAAAAGGGGTGACAATGGCAAATAATACATGATCAAGAAATGTTAGCTATGCCACAGCTGGCCCTGGAACCACACAAGTTTGAACTGCGTGGGTCCACTTAGACATGGACTCTTTCAAGGAATATACAGTTGGCTCTCTGTATCCCTGGTTCTTGCATCTGCAAGTTCAACCAATCACAGATTGAAAGTATTAGTATTTTCCAGCCACAGTTAGGAGTCTGTGGATGAAGAGGGCCAACTTTATGCATTGTTTTGTGCCATTTTATATAAGGGACTCGAGCACATATGGATTTGGGTATCCATGGGGGCCCTGGAACCAATCCCTGGTGGATACCAAGTGACAAATGTAGTTAACTTTGGGGGAGTCAAAAGTTAGATGTGGATTTTTGACTGCATGGGGTTTGGTGACCCCTAGCCCCCAGGTTCTTCAAGGATCAACTGTATTATTCTCTCAATCTATAGGTAAAAGCTGTGCAAAATAAGCAGTATACTAAGCAGCAGGCACAGATCATGGTGGGTTGGAACACTAATTCTGCAGCGTGGTTCAGTGTGGGCTTGGGTATTGAAAGATTTGGATAGCTCATGCTTAGGAGAATGGCCTTTTTCACATTTCCCTGATCTTCCTGCCTACTACTTGCTACCTATTGTGATGGAGTTTTTATAGCTTTATAGAATAATAACATGTAGTTAACATTTATTGAACACATACTATTTGCTGGTCACTCTGCTAAGCAATTTATATTTTTCTCATGTAATCCTTGTAATGATTGGAGTGGTAGTGTTGTTGTTGTTGTCGTTATTTCACACATGAGGGAACTGAAGTGCAGAGAGGGTAAATAACTTGCCCAAGGTTAGACTCTTAAGCAGTGGCAGAGCCAGGATTGAAGCCTGCAAGGTGTGTCTCCAAGGCCTGCACTCTTCCTGTTACTTGCATCATTTATAGAGGACAGAGATCAGCTGAGAACAGTAGAGTGACCAGAGTAGCCTGGATTCTGGATAGATACTGAAAGTAGAGCCAACAGGATTTTCTGATGTGTGCAACATGTGGTAAGAGAGGAAAAAGACTCAGCTAGGTGGAAGGGTCATGAGTGGACATGGGGAAGGCTGTGGAAAGTACAGGAGCTCAGTTTGGGTTTGAGCCCACACGAGGCCTGAGATGCCTCTTAGATATCTAAGTGGAGATGCTGAGTGAGCAGGGGAGGGGCTCAGACTAAAGATATAAATTTGAGAGCCAGCAAGATCCACATAGAGATGGTACTTCAAACCATGAGACTGGATGATGTTGCACAGAGATTCAGTGTTGATAGAAAAGAGAAGAGGGCCAAGGAGTGAAACATGGAAAAGCGCTACGTGTTGAGGTCTAGGAGGTGAGTAGGAACCAGCAAAAGAAACTGAGGGGGAGTGGCCAGAGCCATAGGAGAGTAGGGAGTTCCAGAAGCCCAGTGAAGAAAGTATTTCAAATAAGAGAACGTCATCAAAGTCTCAAAGTTTCTGACTGGTGAAGCAAGATAAGAAATGAGAATTAAGCATTGGATTTAGCAAGGTAGAGGTCTTTGGCAAATGGGCAAGAGGGAATGGATCTGAGAGACTAGGGGAGACATTGTCTTGGGTAGATACATGAGGAATTTCTGTGCTGTAAGAGTAGAAAAAATTAAGGACATTGTGACAGTTGCAGGAAGATGGGTGGGTGGATGATTGGACCTTATAGAAATTCTCTGCTGGCCTATAATATGTTCAGCAAATGTTAATGTGTTCAGAGGGAAGAGAAATCTTATAAATAGAGATGGCCCAAAAAAGGATTGATAGGGAAATTGGAACTTGAGCTTTGAAAGATCTATGAGAGAAAATTGGTAGAGAGGAAGAGAGTATTTCAGGAATGGAAAACCATGTGAACCCAGAAATAGTAATGAAAAGTTATGTTCACAAGACAGTGAGCATGGAGGTTTTGTTTGAAAAAATTGACAAGTTTAGGATAAATTTGGAAATATTGATTAGATTCAGACTGTAGAGAGTTCAAACAGCACTGAGTTATTTAGGCAATGAAGAAAAGAAGAATGACATATTCAAAGAAGAGAGATTAGGAATTTAGCAGCGATGGTAAAGTAATTGGTGAGAAGAACTTTAACTAACCTGGGCCTGGTTGACGAGGGTCGTGATAGCAGCACTGGAAACCAAGGAAGAGATGCCAGAAACAGTTTGAATAAAAATACTGAATAGGTCAACTCAGAGGGGAAAGGAAAGCACCAGACACAAATGCTGGAGATGCAAGCCAAGATGACTACGATGATGATGAATATGTTGGCAAAAATAAATAAATAACCTTTATATGAGCAAGTAGTAAAAAAAAAATCAGGAGAGAGAACAAATTTGGAGACTTAAGCTCTGGCCATTTGAGTTTGAGAGGACAGAAGGTTATCTGTATAAAAATGTCCACCAGGTAGTTAGAAAAGTGACTTTGGTAGGCACACACATAGAGGCACCAATGCTGGGAGGTCTGTGAGAGCTGGTGTAGAAAAGAAGAACAGAGGTCACGTGTGGAGGCAAGGGCAAGGTAAAGGGTGAGGAACCAGGGACGAGCAGTACATTGTGAATGAATCAGGAGGGCCGCACAAGCCAGCAATAGGGAGTTTCAAGATGGGCCTGGTCAGTTAATTGAGAATTGCAGGAACATCCAGCAGAGGAGAGAGAAAGGACCTCAGTGACACGACCCCTGGGGCCTTCAGCAGGTCACTGTCCATGGAGAGATTAGGGCACACCAAACTTCCTGCATCTGAGGGATGAATAGAAGGTGGTGGAGGTTGGGGAAGTCATACATGTTGATTAATTTTTGGAGAACTTTAGCAATCAAAGGAGGGAGAGGAATCATTCTGTAGCTAGGGAGTCAGGAATATGGATTATTTTGAAGGCTGAGAAAGGTCACGTATATTTGAAGAGACGTGAAGAAGGAAAGGCCAAAGTTACCCCTAAAACTTAAAGTACTAGTTTGAACAAAAAATATAGTATCATTAATATTATTATTGTTTGTCTATAATAAGACTTCATTTGCCACAGACGGATTTGATGTCAAATAGAAAACAAATAGAAAATTTTTAAGTCCATGGGAATCCCATTAGATCTGAGGAAGACAACAAAGGTCTAAAGGTAGAAGCTTCCATTTTGTATCTCAGTGAGGACATGGACTTGGTAATTGTGGTAGGGTAGAATAATGCCCCTCTCCCCTCCCTCAATGGATCGAAATGTTACCCTATGTGGCAAAAGGAACTTTGTAGATATGATTAGTGATTTTGAAATAAGGAGATTATCCTGGGTTATCCAGGTGGGCCCAATCTAATCCCACGCATTCTTAAAACCTTACCAGATTCTCCATTTTTAAGCTTGCCTGTTACTCATTAATGCCAAATCAATGCTATGCAATAACAGCGTAATATGTTAGTACTCATAATATTATACAGAGTGGTAGGTTAAGTATTCAATATTTATTTGCACTTCTACTTGCCAATTCTTTGCTTTCTTTTAAGTCTAACCTAAGTCATATCAGCCCGTGTTAATTGGCCTTTTTGTTCTGAACTTCTCGGAGTACAAGGGGACAATGGGTAGAGATGCATTGCTGCAGGCTTTGAAGCGAGAGGAAGTAGCCAAGGAGTACAGGAAGCCTCCGGAAACTGGAAAACACAAGGAAACAGATTATTCCCTAGAGCTTTTAGAAAGGAATTCAGCCCTGCCAATGCCTTGGCTTTAGTCCGGTGAGACTAATTTTGAACCTCTGATCTACAGAACTGTAAGATAATAAATTGTCTTAAATCCTTAAGGTGGTGGTAATTTGTTATAGCAGCAATCGGAAACGAATACAGTGGTAACCGTTTCCTTTCCCAGGCAGGTAGCCCACAGCTCACCGCTACTTCCCCTCCTCCCTTGCCCTGCTCCCTCATTAATGGTGCTCCAAGGGGCTACTGCATCCCAAAGTTATGACAATTAAAATTCCTAACAGCTGGGGAGTGAATGTCTGTCTGAGCCAATCCTCCTGAGCACCAGGCGCCCTTTTCCTTCAGGCATTTATTTCAGCTGAGCCCTTATTCCCTTGCCGAAGGTGCCACTCTATCTGCAGTACAGGAGTAGAAATGATTGTGGTGGGTGCTCTGGAAAGCCCCAGAGAAGCCCAAGTGCACGTGAGTGTGTCTGTTACAGTCACAGGAAAGATGCATTCGGAGCTGACCAGATCTATGCAGAACCATGAGCTGTTTCCTGTAACAAAGGGTGGAGACTGTTTTCAACTTCATTTTGAACTCAGTCAGAATGAATTTCCACCTGGCATTTAACAGAACGAAGCATATGTAGCTATCGCCCTAATTACCTGAAGCCAAGTGATCAAGTCTCTAGAGATTGCCTCTGGACTCTGCAGATGGACTGTGACAAAAACTGCAAGTTTTTTGAGAATTACTTATAGGGCAGGTTCATACTGAGTGAGCAGTTATTGATCAGAGGAGGAAATTATTGGACAGGAGGAAGAAAAGACATCAAAGCTAACTAGTAGAAATAAAAGGAGCTAAGATGATAAATTTAGGGTAGGGATGTGGAAAGGTCATGAATGCTTTATGGAGAAACAGCCAAAAACAAAAACAAAAACCAAAAAAAGGAGAAACTGAAGAACGTTTATATTCTTAGCACCATAAAAGTGACAGGTGCCAAGAACACAGTTGAGGGTTAGGTATAGAATGCAGAAGGTTCCACTGAAGCTGAACTACACCTGCCCCCGCTTCTGTTGCCCCATCATTGAGGCTTGTTTCCCCTGTTAATGATGTTCCGATAAGAAAAAAGGACATTAGTTACCGATTAGAAGCTGGACCATGTATGTCTAGGAAGCACCATTCTGAGAGGAGGCCTGAGTAGGGGTTTGGAGGAAGGGTGGTTGTGCCCTTCCATGGATGAGGTTATGTCTAAAGGGTTACTTCAGACCCTTCCAGCCAAGAGAGCTTCTGGCCTGGTGACCTGTCACCTTTCTGGTCGAACAAGCAAATGGATGTGGGTATTTAAAAATGTGCCTGTGTATAAGCCTTGTCTTGCCCATCCTGCATGAAAGGAAATCCCTGGCACATAGGCCAAGAGCAGTTCAATGTCCCAGTGCTGTGTGGGGTCCAGCAGGAGCACGAAGCCTTGGTGGCAGCGAGTGGCTTGCCCTGCCTCCCCGATGTTCACTAGGGTGTCTCTGCCCAGGCACGTGCACGGAGAAAAGAACAGAGTGAATGTAACTCATCATTCGTTGTAAAAACAAATCAATGCTCAACTGTCTATATGTGGGCTGATTGTTAATGGAGATTCACTTAAGGGAACCATAGGAAACAGCAAACAAATCTATTGATCTTGATGATATCTTAACATAAATCATTCCCGAAAAAAGAGAGGATGTGTGCTTATCTGTACATTTTTCAGAGACCTGTCCTCTCTAACTAGACAAGGAAAGGGGTAGGCAATGAGGGGTGGAGGGGCAATAATGTGATATATCTTGTTCAACTTTAAGATGCATCTTTGTTGAAATTCCATGGTACCTGCCTGTACCTTGAAGAAAGGTAGACAATGCAAGTTGTGTGTTTATATCAACTTGCACTCATTTACGCACACATTTGTAAATATATACTGCCTCTCACTTGACAAGCGAGTTAATAATGTGTGTGTTCATGTATATGAAGATGTGATGGAAGGGGCTAGAAAATCCCTCCAGTAAGTACCCACTGTCACTTGGTAACTAAATTGTATAGCTTAATTTCAGGAAAACTAAGGAAATAAACTATCTCAAATGACAGAGTCTTGGAAGAAAAAAAGACATACGCCTTTCCCATACTTATTAATGCCAAACCAGTGATCTGTAGTGAAAGTGTTATGTGTTAGTACACGTAACATTATACAGAGTGATAGGTTATATATCCAAGTTTTATTAACAGTCCTGTTTGCTTTCTTTGCTATTCTTTGCTTTCTTTTAAGTCTAACCTAATTTATGTCAGCCTGTATTAAGCATGTCTTTTTATTCTGATGCTGAGACACCCAGGGCCTTGCTGCCTATGGAGGGACTGCCCCTCCCAGGGCCAGCCCATTCAGGGAGGTAATAAAGGACTCCTCTGGAAGCATACCTTTCACATGCAAACCCACCAACCCAGACAGTCCTTCAGTGGGCTTTCATGAGCTGAGCCACCATTCCCCTGCTCTAATCACCCCAGGGCCCAGTACCAGGAAACTGGGCAGTCCCTACTCCCCAGAACCCGCAGGAATTATCCAAACTAGCCAATCCTAAAACTGTATCCCTGCCACACCTGTTTCTCTTCTGGAAACCACAATGAGAACTCTTGCTCACGTTTCCCCTTTGCACTCTCTGCCTTCTGACTGATCCTAGCGCTTCCCTATAGGCCCATTCTACCTAGCGCAAGGCGTGGCATAGGCCCTCCCTTTGGGGACTGCAAGTGACAAATTGTCTTTTCAATGGCAATCATCTCTGGATTTACTGGCCTTACCATACCTGAATGAAAACAAAACCTACACTTTTTTTAAAGATTTTATTTATTTTTTTAGAGAGGGGAAGGGAGGGAGAAAGAGAGGGAGAGAAACATCAGTGTGTGGTTGCCTCTCGTGTGCCCCTCACTGGGGACCTAGCCTGCAACCCAGGCACGTGCCCTGACTGAGAATTGAACCAGTGACCCTTTGGTTCATAGGATGGTACTCAATCCACTGAGCCACACCAGCCAGGGCCAAAACCCACATCTTAAAACATAGCTCTGTGGGTGCAGGTTCAAGAAATTTGGGTTGACTAAAGACTAGGACTCAGTTGCTTAGGAGATGGTACTGAAAAAGCCAAGGTGATATCATAAGAAAAGTCATGCTTTTAACTCAATTTACCCATTGCCAAATACATACACTGAAAATTCAGTTATTTAGCAAACATTTTAGAGCTACCATGTGCCAACTAGATCTGTGTAAAACCATCTCTCTAATTCAAGAGAATTAGAATCCTTATATAAGCAGCTGAAATCACCAAGGCCAGGAAAGAAGAACCGTCATTCACCTCTGGTAGGCCAGCATCACCGGAGTGAGCACTGACAGATGATACACAGGAGCTTCTCCATTTCCTGTCTGTGCTACCCAGGAGCCAGGACCACAGTAGCAATGATGCGACCATACCACTGTGGGTTCCTTTCAACCAATCTGCAATAATTTGTCCTCTAAACCACTCCACAAATATACAACCTTTTTACCTTACACCCAAATATGCTAATAGAATGGATGCCTGCCCTGTCTTTACAACTTAAGTATCTTGAAACACATCCACGGAATTGTCCCAAAGTTCATTGAGGGAATGGGGGTAGAAAGGACTTACTAGGTTTCATTTAAATAATTGCATACTTTTATCCTCAGAAAACTTTTGCATCCCAGTTTTATAGTTGAAGAAGCTGAGACCTAGAAAAACAGTGGTTTATCTTGAATGAATGGCTGAGGGGGGATGGGACCCCTACCTGCCTTCTACTGCAGTTAGTTCTGCCCCAAGCGGTTGTGTGATGTAGAGCATGTCGGCTAATTTCCCTGAACCTCAAATACTTTTCCTGAAAATGAGGATAATAGTACCCCTTCACAGTTTTGCTGTATTATTCAAGATTCAAGTAGAAAGTGCTCTGTAAACTATACCGTGGAAAATGAATGATGAGTATCATCAGTAAAATAAAGGGGCCTCAGTCAACAACTCAGAATTCTAGTCCGACCTTCTTTCAAAAGACAGAAGCTGTATCTTAGAAATACTCTTGGAAGAAATGTTTCATCCAATAGCCTAAGAGCTACTAGAAAACTTCTGTTTGTAATTATGGATTTATTCTTTTTGGCTACTGTGTAATCCCAGGATTACTGTGGGAATCTCGACTGGGAAGATTTTAAATTATTGAATCTGCTTTTGCAAATATATGTTTAGTTCCAGAAATAATACATGTTAATTGCAAACCTTCCAGTAACACAAATGTAGAGAGCTGGAGTGATGGTGATCCTTCCCTCATCTTCCCCAGCTCCAATTCCCCAGTGTAACACTGTTACATACACAGTTTTTACCAGAGAAGTGCTATCATACTTTTATAAATAATTTAATGTTTCTTCCTCAGCAGTCTATGGTGAACATCTTTATCTGTATAAAGCTACCTGGCTGTTTTCCAACTATGGAATATTCCTTTGCACAAAGGAATCACAAGTTATGGCTCCCTCCATTCAGGTTGTTTCCAATGTGTCATTCTTATATGTGGTGCTACAATTATAATTAACTCCATCGTTATGTATTTGTGGACACTTGTTTGAATATTTCTGTAGAATGGATTCCTGGAAGTCACAAGGTAGACACCTTTGGGAGAGCTCAGAGAACCTAGACATTTGTTTTTATTTTAAGTAACTGTGCTGCCTGACTTTCATCAGTCTTCTCCCACCCCCTGCACCTCCAGGCAGAAATTATGCACCCGCCCCAGGCAGATGCAGTCTAGATGGTGCAGAGTCCGTGAAGGCTCTGGAATAGAACCCGTTGCATAAGCGGGGTTATCTATCTGGCAGGCTCTGCAGAATGACTCAGCCCTCACATCGTCTGCCTCTCGCCTTGTCAAACTCCACTTTCCTGCTGACTTGCGGCATCTGTGTGTACAACGAAACTTTTGACACCAGCCTAGGTTGTTTTAAATATACCAAGGAGTTCACATCACAATTAGCAAGCATTCATGAATGGCTTTCTAATGAATAAAAAAAAAAAGAGGAAGACGAAACTCCCATTCTGTGAAAAGGTCAGATTCAGTCTCACAGCTACACCACACTTCCACCCAGTGGGTTGCTACAACTTCAGCCTCTCGGCCCCCACAGTCCCAGCCTATGCGTCCGAACTCCAATGCCTGAGAAAATCCTGGAACAATTTCCAACTTTTGAAGTTGTCTTCAGCTTCAAGAAAGTATGTTCAGGAGTCCAGTTGTATTCAAGGACCAATTCTGATGCATCCAGTTTTCTAGACCAACCGTAATTCACCTGTTACATTTGGGCTTTTGGCTGTGCTATAGTTTTTCTAAATTGAAATGTTCCTTATGTTCAAAGATCTCCCTGGTGTTCAAAGCAAAATTGGTTTCCTATAAAAACTTCACAGAGCTATCATTAATTAGCCCAAAGCAGAAGGCTTCTGTGTTTACCTTCACAAAGTGTATTCATGCAATGCATTTTTCCCCCAGAGGCATGGTTTGTTCCTATGGATCAGAAATTAAGAATGTATTTAAAAAAAATAGAGGCACATCTTCCACCAGCAGGGAAGGTTTGAAAAGGAGATTACTGTATTTCACGAAAAGACATCGGACATAGGGGTGTGAAAATTAGACAGAGCCTCTCACTATGAGAAAGTAAATCATAATAAATCATTCACTTTATCTGAGGCTACTTCTGTGGCTTGATCCAATTTGCCAATCAATGTATGGGCTGATCATCCAGCCAATCAGTAGCTATTCATTGGCCAGCTTTAGAGCTGATTGGACTTGTTAGTAAGGCAAGGTAGAAGAGTGTGGTGTGTGTGTAAGTCAGGACTCATTGAACTTCAGAGCTTAAAGTCAGGATTCTTGTAAAGACTGATGCTGAAAGGTGAGACTTAAAGAAAGGTTCTCTGTGTGGTTTCTTTTCACTTGGCATAACTGTGGCACTGGCACAGCTAAATCTATGGGCCATAATGAAATACGAGTTACATTTCATATGCATTAGATGGTTTTAAGTTATAATGACTTCTGGATACATCTTTGAAGCTTGGAACCACATTTTGTATTATTTTTGTCTCTGTGGCTTTTATAATAAGGTTATGGATATTAGGAGTACTGATGAATATCAGACATTTAATAAGTACTTGCTGAATTTAATGAAAGATGATCTCATCCCTCCACTACCTATGCTCTATGATAGACAACATAAACTAAAATATTTTAATTCAAAAACACTGCTCAGAATCGTTCAGGCTTGTCACTCACAAGAAGCAGGAGGCACAGTGGGACTTCCAGTGGAAGGAAATGGCCTCGTTGGCAGTCCTCTTCCTTTTCCCTTCTGTTGAAATCAGGGCCAGAGCCAAACAGAGCAATGCCATGTGTCCTGGGAGCGCTGAGTAACATCAATTCTATTAAACAGAAAATGGGACTGAGCCCAGACTCAGGCAGGCAGGCAGGAGGTTGGCTGGGGCCTTGGCAGCAAAGGGCAGGCAGGAATGGGCATCGTGAACGGGAGTACAAGCAGGGCCAGCTGCGAACTTGATGGTCCTGAGTCCAGCCTGACAGGTGCACACTCACCCATGTGTGAAGAGGTCACAAGGCCTGCAAGATTCACTCTTCCCACTACCATCCGTACCTCAGCCCCTGCCCAACCTCTGCCTTCCCTCTGTGTATGCCAACCGTTTATTTTGGCCCCAGTTTCAATCCGGGAACCTCTGTGCACCTGTTCTTTTGTATAGTAACACGCCCCTTAACATCTAGGCTGACGGCCTTTCTTCTCTTTCCTCATTTGGTGAGGCTTAAACTGTTCTTCTAGATTTGTGAGCATCATGGTCTCTCGAGCCTGTCTTTGGAGTTCACTCCTGTAGCTGCCCCCAGGGGCAGCAGAGCATTCAGCCCCACCTTCCCAGCTTACACTTTGCCCTTAGCTGCAGGCAGCCGAGAGTCAGACTAAAGGCATGATTACCCAAGGGCATAATGAAGTCAGGCTCAGGTCAACGTGTGTGGACATGCAGGACTTCAGCCCAAAGGGAGGGAGAAGGTAGCAAAAGATTCCTAGGACAGGTTCACATGTGATGTCAGGAGGTGGCTTCTTGGTGTTGGGAGTTGAGGGGGAGCTCAGAGCTGGGCCTTGTGGCCACGTCACTGGACACCCGGGCTGGACATGTGAACTGATTCCAAAGTGAAGCTAGTACACTTCCTGCCAGAATTGATTTTGGAACTGAACATGAGTTTGGAATTGGGACCATATAAAATCCAGCCTTATGGAGTTAGGGAAGACAAAGTCAGAAGAAGAAAGATAGGTATAGAAAACTAATTGGTGTGGATGTCTTAGAGGAGACTCAGACTTAAAAAATGACTATTTATAGTACAGTAAGACAGACAGAAACAGGGCTTTTATTTCTACTAAAAGAATTATGTTTGAGTCCTGGCCAGGTGGCTCAGTTGGTTGGGACATTGTCCTGTACACCAAAAGGTGCAGGTTCGATTCCCGGTCAGGACACATCCCTGCGTTGCGGGTACCACCCCCAGTCAGCCGGTGTGCATGTGGCAACTAACTAATGTTTCTCTCTCATATCAGAGTTTCTCTTCTCCCCCTTCTCCCTTTCTCTAAAAGCAATAAACATATCCTCGGGTGAGGGTTAAAAAAGCTTACATTTGAGAGAATTTTTAGAGAGAAAAAAAGGTGGAGTAGTTAGCAATTTTAGGTTTTCCAAACTAAACAGAAAATTGTTATGATAGTAGGTAGCTATAAATTTACTCACAAACCAAGAGCATTTATTTACAGTTGGTGTGAACCTTGCTGAAGGAAAAACAATAAATTTCCCTTTCAGCACTCACAATTCCAAGTGAAATGATGACTCTTAATAGAGCGGGTAGTTCAAAAGAAATATTCGGGCTTGGAGGAGGCCTGCTGGTGATACGGCAACATCTGAACTCACATGCCAAGATCAAAAGGTGTCCTCCCCAGAGTGTGTGTCAGTAATTTAATTCTTCTCACTGCGTAATCTGATTTGCTACTGTAAGTCAATACAATAATCACAGCAGCAAACACTTAAATATATGCCTGAAACCTGGATAACTGCCCAGAAGTAAAATGCATCCAAGGATCCGATATTCTGACATCTAATAAAAGTTTGAGTTATCTTTGCAGTCTGCCGTGATTTCATTTGCTTGAGTTCTGTATTTAATAAAACAATGGAAAATTATTACAAGTATCTCGAGCCATTCAGCTATGAGCCTGATTCTAGAGTCAGACTGCAAGAGGTTAAATCTGCACTTAGCCACATACTGGTTGTCTGACTGGCAGATTACTCAACCTATCTGTCCCTTGGTTTTTCTCGCCAGCAAAATGGGAATTAACCTAGAAGCCACTTCCTGTGGCTGTTGTGAAGATGAATAAATTGTTACACATAGAGAATCCTCAGTATACATGAACTAAGTTTTGTTTTTTAAAGTGGAGCCCAGCTACTCACTCTTGTTCTGTTTGTTTGCCCGCTTGTTTCAAATAACTGTACAAACATCTGCACATTTTCCCAGTTTGTTTCAAATATTCTTTCAAATTAACTCTGTTTTGAATGAGAAGATTCCTACTGATTGCAGACCTCAACACTGGACATCTGAAGTTGTGTGGAATGAGAACACAAGCAGTGACACCTTTGAACCAAAGGAGATCACGAAGAAATCTGACTTGAGGGCAACCTTCAAAACTAGCACCAGCCTCTGAGTTCCAAATATGAGTGGATTTCCATAAAGCACAAGGAAAGAAAGGCCTGGTGAACAAGGCAACGTGACAATATTGCTTAAGTCTACATGTGCCCTCTCTACCATAAGCCTTGTGATAGTGAGAAAGATGTCGTATCTGCCTTGTCATCCTTGAGGCCAGTAGAATGTCAAGAACCTAGGAGACATTCAGGGAATGCTAGTTGGTTGTTTAAATGAACGAAATTAGTAATGAACCACAGACTAGGCACCGAGCTAATAATGCGTCACCTCCTCACGTAGGTTAGCACTATATCAGGGCTAAGTACTTGGGAAAATAATGTTATCTGGGGACAAGGATTGTGCTTCATTTTTCCATAAAATTTTGTTGAAGGCTTGGTTTTTCTGTCTGGATCTCTAGTCAGGTAGAATATGATATATTAATGGTAACATGGAGACATAGATTCCATTTACTGAGAATTTAAGTGGGCAAGTCACTATGCTAAGCATAGTACATTTAGTCTTGTAGGAAGTTTGCACTCTAGCTATCACTATGGCACTAATTTCACAGACGATGGAAATGAAGAACAGAAAGCTTAAGTTTTCAAGATCACACAGCTTACCTGAACCTAAAATCCAGCTTTATCTGATTCTAAAGACCCTACTTTTAACCACTACATTGCATTAAACCCTCTTAAAAATCACAAAATATCAGAGATGAAAAGATATTGCATGTTTTATAAGTCAGGAAACTAAGATTTAGAGGTGGAAAGTACCTTGGCAAATACCTGGCTCATCAAAAGCATAGCCTGGGACTTGAACTTAAGACTCCTGTCTGACAATCCAAAATGCTTCCTTCTATAACTATTTCCTTTTTAACAAAAGCAGTCCTATTCTATCCAACCTTTGTAAACTTCAGTATGTTTCTGCACTGAATGCTGAAAAGGATTTCCCTTCCAGAAATGACTTACTCTTGTTTCACAAAGCTCAATCAATTCTTTTGTAATCCAAAAAAAAAAAAAAAAATGCATCACCAAATAAATTCCACAGTTTAGTAGTCTGAGCACTCATTTTTTTTATATAAAAAAAAATTGTCCCTGCCTTCAAAATCGCCATTCAGGACATGCTGTCTGACACAGGCTCCTTTCCAGGGACCAGGTCTGATGGAGAAAAAGGAGAAAAAAGACACAGTCCAAATGTATTTTCACAATCAGATCTAGCATTCACCAGATGATTGCCAAGCAATAGACGTGGGTGACAACCATTACCTGATAAGATCCGGCGTCTTACCTAAGATATCCATTGTGTCCAATCCATTTGTTAAAGATGCTCACACAACACTGATTTAAGGCACTGTTCACCAAATCAGGCATTATGAATGATGTAAAAAAAAAGCACCATATATATAGAATGCAAATCTGATTACAGCAGAAATAATGCTTTTGTTGCTCAATAGCTCATGTGCGGCTATTGCACTCCAGCAGTGGTGTAGGGGGGATCGCAGGCCCTACACTCACCCCCCTGTTGGAGTCAGGGGGTGTCTCTATGGCTGGGTGAGGGTCCAGTTTATGGATAGAGGACAAGGGGGAGTGGATGTGGGACCTATTTAGTCTCTTTGGAATCGCCAGCAGGGCCTGCCGCAGCGTTGTCCATAATAACAGTGTCCTTTTCACATGGGTTATATGGCAAAATGTTAATAATCGGCAGATCTGGGGGATGTGCAAAGGGGTCTATTATTCTGTCCTGTCTATTTTTTATGAATTTGAAAATTTTCTTTTCCTTTTTTCTTAACATTATCATTTTCTTGGGAAGAAGCTTCGTAGCTTCTCAGAACCTTGTTTTAGAACAATGTCCATGCAGGAAGCAGGGATTAGTATAGGGCACTGGTCTTGAACTCAAAAGCTCATGACCTCTATCAGTCCAGCAAACTGTCTGGTGACACAGCCTTGAGAACTCAATATTTCCAGAATCCAAGTCTGTTTTACGGTCCCCTCTCCATTTTCTCCCATCGTACCCTGGGTAGCCATTGTCCTTGTATTTCCTTTGCCTTCTTCCCGCCCCACTTCACCCCCAGGATCACGACCTGCCTGACATTGAATCACTAGCACCTGGTACAATGTCTGCAGGTAATCAACAGTCGGTAAGTCCTTGTAAAGTCAAGGAAGAAAGCAACCAACATTAATTAAGTATACATTAATTAGTAGTACCCCCTACTGCTGTTGTAAAGATTAAATGAGATCACTTAGCGCAGTGGTTGGTGTGTAGTAAGCACTCATATAATGGTAGCTGCTATACTGGTCATTATTACTACTATCATTATTATTGTCTACCTGCCATATGCTCTTTAACCACCACCTGAAATAGAATGCTCAAGCCATTCCCAATCATACCATTATGAAGTGGCAGAATTTGAACCTGAGAGTGTTTGACTCTCAAACTCATGCTCTTAGCTCTGCACCATTCCGATTCTCAACACTGGCAATTCTAGCATAAATCAGTCTGCAGACAGGACTCAAAAGTGCCAAAGGATCTCAGTTGTGGATTGTTGTCCTCACAGATAGGATATCAGAATCTGAAGGCAGGACACCTGGCACCTTCCATGGCTGTAAAAAGGAACCATCAAACTGTTCCAGGCTGCTTAAACTCAATTTAATCCCTGAGTGAACAGAAAGAAACAAATAGCAGCCATTATAGTTCATGTGGTGGAAATAAATGTATATTTCACTTGAGTCGGCAGTTTTCTCCCCAAATGTGCATTAGTGTTAGCATACTGTACATACACTTTTTACCTTTAGATTGAGTTTAACCATGATGACATCAAATCAGGAGGGTGGTGCTAGTTCAACAGCAGAGGTTAGGATTAAATGTCAAGAGAACACTGCATTGAAACAATGTCTTTTCCTTCATCTGTGTTTGAATTGTCATGTTCCTCAGCAATTATGAATGCAGCCATCATGGAAGATGAAGTGTGAGGGCAGACCGGCTGGCAGACCAGCTGGGAAAGGGTGGGGGGCAGGGACAATCAGTCTATTAGCTCTGCCCATTGCACTGACTTGGTGATCTCAGAGAAGTCATTGCCTCTCTCTGTGTTTCTGCTGGCCCAGCTGTCAATGAGAGAAATAATGCACAGAGGTAGTGACAACTGGGAGTTTGTTTTACAAAAATACCCTGAAAATCTACCTAGGGTTAATAAAAAGGAATCTATTATACAGGCAAATGTCCACATATGTTCACCCCACATTAAGAAAGTATCAAAAAAGCACAGATTTTCTAAGTTTCATTTTCACATGCCTTCCCAACCCACAGCAGAAAAACCAGTCAGTGTCAGGGGCCCACAGCCAGCCACTCTCCAGCTGAGTGCAGCCTCGGGGGCTTTCTGGCTCCAAGAGCTCAGACGTGTCTTCCTCGCAGTGTGTTTTCCCTGGGAACTCAGCCAGGGGTCTAGGATTGGACCTGAAGGACCAGCCCTCATACACTCCTTTTCTAAATGTGTCACACAGATCATCAGATAAAATTGTAATTGCATCAAACAACCTGGACTAAACTCATATTTTTAGCTTTCTGGGGATCTTAGAGTGAAATTCAAAATTATCTCCCTGGCAAAGGAAGGGAAGCCCTTAAAACAACGAAATGAATCATTGACGTGGCAATAAAAGGTTAAAGTCAGGAATGTATCAGATCCTAAAAGGTTTGCCAACATTGTCAAAGATCAGTGGTTTCATCTCTTTCCAGGTTTTTCAGACTTCCTTTAAAGAAGAGCAAGGTGAAGAACCTTAAAGAGATCCTGGGAAGTCAGATGTTTCCCTCCTCAATAGCAAGCCTTCCTGGGAGATAATGAAGAGTCTCTCCCCTCACGAGCTCCAGGCATGAAACAATAGATAGGAGAATAGTGGGGAAAACAGAAGAGAGTAAAATCAAAGAGGACTAAATGTTCAGAAAGCGAAAGAGAAATTCAGGAACCAGAAGGTAAGTTTTTAACAATGTTTTGACTTCGTAGGGAAATCTACAAATTCTGATTATAATATAACACTGAGACAGCTTTCCAGAAAAGTCCATAAGCCCTTTAATCCTGCACAAATGGGAGCAATAAGTCAAGATACCCAGAAGAGATATGCACCCAGCTCTACAAATTAGGGAACCGTTGCCTTATCTCTGCCGAGGGAGATTCTGTCTTGCCCCATGTGAGGACAAGGACTAGACACAATGGGCAATGAGTTAACCAGTTGAATGAACACTGTATCAACTCTACAGGGCACACTGAGTTACCTTCAAATAACACACCCATGTTTTTAAACTTTGATTCCAGAATCCTAACCAGGTATTGTTTACAGCAACAAAAATAATCGGACAGATCCTAAAAGCCGTGTTGACATCCACACTATGTCATAGATGGTGCACATAGCCCAAACTGAAAACACTTGTCAACTAAATGCCACAAGGAGAAAATGTGTACACACCACATAGAGATGACCTGATCCATTCTTCGCGCTCCCCTGTCGGTCTCTGAAAGCATTACTGTTACTCCTCACCTCGTCCGGCTCTCCCCATGTCAACTTTGCTGCCCACTCACTAACCTTCTCCCTACAAGTAGCACTCCTCTTCTCTCAGTTTGCAGCAATCTGATTGAAGTAATTTATATTCAGTTATGAATGTTTGATAGCCTAAATCTATCCAGAAGAATGTGCATTTTAGAAATAGAAGACCCATGAACTTCAACTGATCTGCAGCCTAAAGGTTTTAGTGAACCTTTTCGCTTTCTGAACATGTAGTCTAAATATATATAGTCTGTCTGGAAAAAGTCCAGCCATTGTTAATATAATGAGAACATTTTGTGTGACATCAATGTAATCTGGCAGCCCAAAACAGTGGACTGGAATGTGCATGTGTGAACAATGATGACTTCACTGTACTAGTTAGTGGGGGTCATAGATGCCCAGATTTGGTGCCTTGTGACTTCTGGCTTTTCCCAAAACTGAAATCACCTTTGAAAAGGAAGAGATTTCAGACTGTCAATGAGATTCAGGAAAATACAATGGGGCAGCTGATGACGAGATCCCAAGGTGCATACTTTGAAGGGGACTGAGGTGTCATTGTCCTATGTACAATGTTTCTTGTATCTTGTATCTTCTTCAAAAAAGTGCCTCTCTTTTCCATAGCACATGGCTGGATAGCTTCTGAGCAGACTATATATATATATATATATATATATACAATTTGTGTAGAAATAATCTGACGGGTATAGCCCTGTTTCCTGCATGGCCACGGACACAGGGGTGACATGGCTCACAGATAAAGGCTAGAGTCCTACCTACGGGAGGGGAGTTGTGTTAGTGAGGATCGTATAGGCTGGATAGACATCCTGAAAGCTGACTCCTACAAAAGGCCTTCCCACGGACCTTTTAAATTGGTGCTTTCCAAACTCTGGTGGTAAAATCATCACACCCTCTCCTGAAGACTCTGAATCAGTAGGTCTCAGATGGAGCCTGGGAATGTCTATTTTTAGTAAGTGTATCAGGTGATTTTTATCATAAGAGAAGCTTGGTAAACTCCATTGAATCAAACCACAGTCTACTTCCTATACAGGGCATCTCTGTGCTGTGCAGACAAGCTGTGCCATGCTGCATTCCTCAAAATGCCTTGGCCTGTGGTTTTCAATGAGCCTACTCTCCTCAAACTGATATCTGGGGAGTCTTCAATCCTGAATTATTTCTGTCTCAGGAAGCAATTGTGAGGAGACTCAAAATTACCTACACTTCAACTTTAACTGGAGGTAGGGTTCCAACATTAACAGGAGATAGGGTTCAAAGCTAAATGCAAAGCAAGGCTTAAAAGAAGCAGTCAACTTCCTATACAGATGTCTATTCCCCTCCTTAGGGACCAGGATGGTAAGAAAAACTCCCTTCCTTTAAGAACTTCAACTGCCTTGGGAGGCAATGAACTTGACACCTCTCACATTCTCCCTTCACCCCAACCCCACCATTCCCCATCAGGCATTTTATCGCATGGCTGGAAAGATCGATTTTTCCACTCCTAGAACATCCCTATAAAGGGTTGATGGGACAGTGATGTGTAACAAACCAAAGACTTAGCCCTCCGTGTTGTTTTCAGACTTGAATAATATTATCCTAAGGGAGAAAATATGATGAGGGTTTATCTTTACAGTGGGGGTAATCAAATAACAGACGCCACAAGTTCCAGCCAAAGTAAGGATCAAGCAGACAGTTCATGACAACTGCTGAAATTGTTTTCCAGTGTAAAGTACAGTTGACTTTTTAAAAAGAAGTGTGTTGCAAAATAAGAAATACAAAAGGCCAATGAACATGAAAAATTGCTCTATCTAAGTAAAAGAACAGAAATTTAAAAAAAAACACTGAGCTCGTTTCTTGCCTATCAAATTGGCAAAGATAGAAAAGAAGAACTCCTGGTGCTGGTAAGGATGTGGGAAGATGGGCACTTGCTGCACTGCTGGTGGGAGGATGAGCAGGTGCAGCTTTTCCAGAAGGTAATTTGGGTATGTATTTCAAAAGCTTTAAAAATGTTCAAACTTCTTAACCTAACAATTTTGCTTTTTAAGAATTTGTCTTAAGAAATGATTAAGCCCTGGCTGGTATGGCTCAGTTGACTGGAGTGTCATCCTGCACACCAAAAGGTTGGGAGTTTGATTCCTGGTCAGGGCACATACCTAGGTTACAGGTTTGATTCCCCAGTCAGGGTGCAAATGGGAGGCAACCAGTCAATGTTTCTCTCTCACATTGATGTTTCTCTCTCTCTCTTTCTCCCCTTTCCTCTCTAAAATCAATAAACATAAAAAAATTAAAGTATTAAGAATGATTAAGACCAGGCACAAAAATTTATGACAAAGTGTTTATAACAACATTAACCATACTGGCACCTGCCCAGAGGAGAGAATACCCAGCAATAACAAATGATTGAGTAAACGGAGGCAGATGCATACAACGGGTACTATACTATTAATAAAACTGATGAGTTTTTATTAAAACTGTAATACCAATAACAGGGAAGTATATTGGCAAAATATCAAGTGACAAAAATAGTTATAAGAGGTATGATCTGATTTTTATATTAAAATTTATAGTAGGCACATTTAAACAAGGCTGCCTAGTACACAATCCATTATTTGGAATTACCCCAACCCACAATCCCTACCAAAAGGGGTGAACTTTCTGACTCTTCTAATAACAACTTGACTTTGACTGGTTGATGTAGTAGCCTGGAATTTTGGGGCTGGAAATTTGGGGAGAAAAGACACAAACCATGCTCACAGGATGGCTGACATGTGAATTGAAGGATGCTGCCAAATTGGGGCCTGGAGTGGCCATTTTCATTCACCCACAAGCAGAAGAGTGAGCAGAGGGAGCCATGTCAGCAGCAGAAAGGAGAGGACAGAACCAACGGAGGAGCAGAGATCGCCTGCAAAGTGAGATCCCTCTCTCCCCACTGTTAACTAGTCCCCTGTAGCGGAGCCACTCTGCATCACATGGGAGTACACCTCCTACTGCAGCAGGCATTATTTCTGAAAGATGGGACTTCAAATCAATTTTATGTCCTCAGTTTTCTTTCTGTTTTTTTTTTTTAATTGTAACATATGAGATGAAATGTCAGAAGGCCTGTACTCTACCCAGGATTCTGCCAGTAACTGAGTGACTGGGAGGTCATTTCACCATTTAGATTCTGTGGAAATGTCAACAGGAAATTCAGGCCTTCTACAGAAGATAAAGAAAACTCATGGGGTTAAGACCCACAGAATTCCATTATATACCCACTTTATAAATGACTCAACACATGAATATGAAAGGCTGAATAATGTCCTGTAACTTATAAAGTCCATAAGTGGCAGTCTAGATGTGAATCCTAGTTTAATTACTTTGTGTTTGTGGGTTTGAGCAATGCTTAATAGTTTTGTTTCATGGTTTCCTTCTCTATAAAATGGGATAAATTTTTATACCTCCTCCATGGGACTATTAAATGAGATGTCAATCTCATTTGAAGTGAAGTTCTTAGCTTAGAGCCTAGAACATAAAATATGTATCAAAGAAATAGTGTGGTCCCCCGAGGCCCTGTTCCAGGAAAGGGGCTTTCTCCATGTCCAAGAGACTGGTCACTCCTCTAGGCCAGTGCTTCAAACTTCAGTGTGCCTGTGAATCCCCTGGAGATATTGCTAAAATGTAGATTCCTTTCAGTAGGTCTGAGGTGGGACTTGAGAATTTGTATTTCTTATTAGTCCTAGGGAGGCCAATGCAGCTGGTGTGGGTTAACCACTATGCCTCAGAGAATATCTAACACATACAACAAGCAAAGGAACCTTCACTTAACTAGAAAACATTAAGAGTGAGACCTTTGGCTACTTGGATGTTTTAGTTAAACAGGGGTTCTGCCATGTTCTTAGTTTTAGCTCCTGGAGCAACTATTTCTAGAAGATGTTATTAGTTCACTCTTTGGCTTTGGGAAGGACAGGACATAATTTAACCTTTCTTTGATGATTTGTGTGGCACTTCAAACCCTTGCAGTGCCTCAGGTCATTATTCAGAACATTCATTTCACTGTCCAGTTCCATAGACTCAGGAGTTACAGGGTAAGAAATTGCACTGAAATTGCTCAGTCCCGGAGCAGAGGCCGAACTCTGTTCAAAGGTTTTACGTGTTTCTACAAACTATTTGGAAAGAGTGTCTTTTCTTGCCTTAAAGTGAATTGAAGGATGCTATTCTGGTTAATAGGAAGGCCCAGCTGTGCTCGGGTAGTTAAGTTATATGCCACTGTACATAATGGTATCATGCCACAGATGTTGCCAGGGACACCCTCAGACCAGACTCCCTGGCCTTCAATGAAGAGCACTAAGGAAATGTCCAGCCCTTGAGGCCCCCCTGAGCCACTTTATCTCCTCACTTATGCAAATACTTCTTTCTCCTCAATCTCATCTTAACAAAGATTAGGGCAGTTTCAGAGCCATTTCTCAAAAAAGTAGACTCAAGGCTGCTGCTACTGGACATTTAGGAAACCTGAGTTCTTCTTTAGCCGGCAGCACTGCCCTGTGGAATGGTTGTTTCTCCGGCTGTTGCCAACTCACAGGCTCTATTAGAAACGGCACGATCCATGGCCAGTCTTGCTATTTTTCTCAATTCAGTTCTGTTTTTAACTTCTCTCCCAAACCCCTCTTTTCAGTCTTCTTTTCCTCTTCCTACTCCTGTTCAGGCGTTCTTACCAAGGCATGGCACGTGTTGTTACGGCCAAAGGAAGGCCATGCCCTCCCTACGATCCTCACTCGGGCTGCTCCTGGTTTCCAGTCATTACCCTCTGAGGTTTCTCTGTCACACCAGTTTTATTCTTGCAGGAAACCTTGGTCCCCTTTTGATGTCTTCAAGTCAGGCACCATTTCTCACAGATGTTTCTCTGATTCCGAACCTTTCTGAATGTCTGCAGGTCTCAGCACACACATGAACTTGTTACCAAAGACCGCTGGCAAACGCTCCTCTGAGGCCCAAGGTATATCAAGTCTGAGCCTCCCTTCCATCTTGGCCGTCAATAGAGGTAGGTGCGAGTGTGTGCTTGTGCAACCCTGTGGCATCACTTACACCAGACCCAGTGGACTCAACTCTAACTCCAGAAGCTCTGAGAAGTGGTACAGATCAGGGCTCTCCAATAGAAATATAAGGTGAGCCACACAGGCGATTTTAAGTTTTCTAGTAGCCAAATACTTTTTAAAAAGAAAAAATAACAAGGTAAAATTCATTTAATAATGTACTTTACCTAACCCAATATATTAAAAAGGTTATCATTTCAACAAGTATTCAATTAAAAAATTATTGGTGAGATAATCTACATTCCTGTATTCATACCAAGTCTTCAAAATCTAGTGTGGATGGTAGCACCACATCCCACTTTGAACCAACTGTGCTTTAAGGCCTTGTCAGCCACATATGGCTGCTGACTCCCACACTGGAAGGAGCAGAATATAGATCTTCACTGTGAATTTCTTACTTAAAGTAGCAGGGCAAGAAGTTTTACGCAGCAAATCATAAAGGCTACATCCTTGAAGTCTGTTTTCGAGAACTCTCTCCGCCCAAGGCAACCACAAAGAACCCATCACCACCCTTCACCCCAGCCCCTTACCACTCTGTCCCACTTTCCATTTTTTCTCTTCCTGCTCAACTTGCCCTTCCTACTCCAGGCCCCAGGCACTGAAAACCCCTTTCTGACTGCTACCCCCAACCCCTGCAAGAATTTGTTCTCCTGGAATCATAATGAATAAAATTGTCTATCTTACTCGCTTATTCTCAAGCGTTCACAGTTCCATCAGCATCGGCCCACCTGTCTCCCTGGTTTCCTGGGGCTACGTCTGGGTGAGCACAAGTCATCCTCAGCCGGAAACAGATGAGCCACTCTTCAGATTCGTGAGGACTTCACCAAGGCAACCAAATCTGCCCGCAGTGAAGAATGCTCCTGCTCACCAGCCCACTTTTCAAAGCCGGTCTCGGTCTCGGGACCGCTGCCAGCACTGCAGCTCTGATAGGAGAGTTAACGGGAAGAGAAAAGATTCTGCTCCATGGCAAACATGGTTCCCACCCTGCGGGGCCTGAGAGTCTTGAGGGTGAAAGGGTGGGAGAACATGGTTGCAGAGCAGCACTCCCTGGACCCGTTTGATTATATTCAGCTGGAGGGGCTATATAATTAATCATGATTTGTTTGTACAGCTTTTCTGTCAACACCAATTATATCTACTCTTTGCTTCTCTAAGACTCAAATGTGCTGTCTCCCAAAGACAGTGCAGGATGAATTCCATCTTCTGGCAGAGGAAATGGATTTGCTCACGTTTGGCCCTATCCTCCATAAGATTCCTTATGAAACAGTTTCTAACAATTTGGTTGGGATGAAGGAAGCAAACTTTGCTCATAAGATAGATCCTCTATCTATGGAGAATAGACATGTATAATAATATCTAGATAATCAGCCTTGAACTTCTTAAGACACGGTTGATTCTAACCGAACGAACCCTCATTATTGTCATATCCATATAAAAGATATGATTGGACCATGATGATCTACCCCAAAATGACCCAAATTTTCATGGGGATCAGAAGCAACCCAGACTCCCCAGGGTTGTTCAGCTCAAGAGGGGCCTAAAGCTAAATAATTGAACCCCTGCAATTTTCTAAAGTAATGCAGTATTGGCAGAAATGGGTCATCCAGGGCGAGCGCAGATCTGAATAGAATTCAGTTCAGCATCTTTCACCTCATATCAATCACTCAGAGAAACCCTGGGCTGAAGACCTGGTTACTCTTGATACACCCTCTCGTATCTAAATGATAAAAAATATCCAAGAAGTATTAATTGTTCTTTTCATCTTTCCCCAGATGAATCAAATCCTTCTAATACTGAATGGCTTTTTAATATCTTTGACGTACTCCTCTTCCTATGTCTGCCAATATTATAATGTATTACTTGGCTGGTGATTTTTCTAATTTTTTTTCTCAGCTCAGCAGCCAGACTGCTTCTCTCAACTTGGCAGGAGTTGAGGATGTCCATCCATTCTTGCTGACTTTTGTGCCTGTTCATTGCCAAAAAGCCATAATCTTTAAGGTGTTTAAAATTTTCTCCGCTTTTTTTGAGGGGGAGGAAGCATGTATTTTCTTGGGCCAGACAGTCAATATTTTCCAAGTTTACTTTATGGTTCAAAAAGTACCTAATATGGTACTTGGCAATTCTCAAGAGATATTTAATTATAAATATAAATAACTTGTAGGGCAAGTTATGCAAGAATTCTATAGACAATATAATTCACTGAAAGGTGGGGTTTTTCTTGTGTTAAATAAAGGAACATGTCCTGTTGTATGTGGTACACAATTATAGTTTCCTCTGAACTAGTTCATAGTATGCATCTCTCTGCTGATTTGGGTGAATAATAATTTAATAAAAGTTTAGGATAGCTTTGGTGCAGTGGAAAAGATATCAAAGAACTAGACTCTACCACTAGCTAATTGTATCCTTGGAAAGTCACTTAATATCCATAAGCCATATTTACCTTCATCTGATGAAAACAGATCAGTCTAGGTCAATGTTTCTATGTACGGGTACCTGGGGGATTCAAAATCCACAGTTTCCAACTCCATGTATACACGTAGTAAGCTGTAGATGAAATAAATAACATGTCTCACTCATATAGGCATAGCTATTTGTTTTCAAACACATGTAATTGCTGTTCTGACTAATAAAGTTTAAATTTACCTAAAATTATCATTCCGTTCATTTTATAGACGCTGCAAGTTTAAGCACTACTGCATAGGAATCTAAGGAACGTTGAGGTTGAAAAGGGGCACTCGCACTTGAAAAGGCTTGGGAACCACTGCAGTACAATGATCTGGAAGATCCCTGGCAGCCATACAGTTCTATGATGAAACATTTCTGCTTTCACGGGGGAGGGGCTTCCATGCTCTAAGTTGAAGGCCGGGAAGGAGCGTAGCTGCACACGGGGCAGTCACAGAGAAACCATCAGCTGGCACTGTGAGGACGGTTCCCACCGCACTCGAAACACAAAAGCTCTTGTAGAAGAGAGAGGAAAATCCCAGATGAAGGCTATTAGTGTCTTAGAAGATTTCTTGAGACATTTTTTCCTCTCTGTCCCACGGAACTGCTGACTCACTGCTGGCTGCGCGTTCCTGGACGAGGCGCTGTCTATCAATCAAGACAGGCATGAAGCCAGTAGTCCACGCTCACTTCCGGCCAGAGTGCTGTAACGGAACATAATCATCTTCAAAACAGGCACATGTGCATATTAAGTAAATGACATCCAGACCCCAAACCACTTCTCTTGTGAACAATCTATTTTTTTTTCACCTTAATATAGGTGAATATCCTGTTGGTAAGAACCATTCCAAGAATGTAGGATTATATACTCATTTATGTAAGAAGCCAAGTGTAATGATTATAAAAATATAAGAAGTTAAATAACTTTCAAAGATTTTTTTAAAGATTTTATTTATTTATATTTTTTAGAGAGGGAAGGGAAGGAGAGAGAGAGAGAGAGAAACATCAGTGCATGGTTGCTGGGGGACATGGCCTGCAACCTAGGCATGTGCCCTGACTGGGAATCGAACCTGCGATGCCTGGTTCGCAGCCCGTGTTCAATCCACTGAGCTACACCAGCCAGGGCTCTTTCAAAGATATTTTAAGATAAATACATTTCAAATGATATTTTAAATATTTTTTAAAGAAATAAGAAAGGGACAACTTACTTATCATGAGTTCCTTAAATGATAGACAGTCTTTTATTTACCTTTGTGTTCCTGAATCCTAGCATTTGTCTATGGTTGTTGTTAGCAATAAATATTTTTAAGTGGTGAATTTCTTGAGTATAAAAAGAAGCATTAGAATTGGAAGAGGGTCTTGACTACCCCTCAACTAAAGAGAATACGATTCAAAAGAATTAACCACGGTCTTTAGAATTAATGTGAATAATACAGAATTGAAGAATATTTTTGTGAATGCATTTTCTAAAAGCTTGCAGGGAAAAAAAAAAGGAAATGAGCCAATAAAACTACCAGAACATATCTCTGCAAAATGATAGATACTAATTTTTCCACTATCTTAACTAAAATTGACTTCTTTGGAACTAGTCTATCAGATCACATATGGAGTCAGAATATGGGAGAATTTGTAAGAATATGAAGTACCTAAAAATGTCAGAGGAATGACCCAAGGGACCATTTACTCCACTCCGGAGAAGCCAGAGAGAGGTATGCACTAAAATGCTTAGGAAAAGAATGAAGAAAATGTTTAAAGAGATAGTTGGATCAAAGTGCTCAAGAAATGCAGTGTCTATTAAAAAAAATAGCTGACTTAAAATGTTTCAAAAGAGAGAAGGCACTGACTATGGGTTGTGCCTACTTCTATAAGTGAAAACCATAGTCCTTGACAATAGACCAGACTCTTGCATTGCTGTGCCTTAGCAGCATGCCTTAGCCTTCAGATAAATGCCTCCTCAATGACTCCTGCCAAGGAGTTGAAGCAAAACTTACCAGTGCTCTGTCCTAGCTGAACTTGATGGTTGACTGTTTACTTGGAAATGAATTGTTACCTTCACCACCAGCAAGGGCTAAGCAGGATAGCTTGGGTCGGGGCTTAAAGGATAAGGTTTCAAGGTTTCTCATATTCTTCTGAGTAGCAGTCATATCCCGCTCTGTGTCTCCCATCTCTCAGCCTCTGCCAAATCTAACTTTAGCTTGGGGCAGGGATGTTGGTTTTTGTAGTTCCACAAGGTGCATGATTATCTGACCCGCAGAGTCTTAAATTACTGCTCACATCCAAATGCAGGAAAGGCATCTCTTAATGAAGTTATATACTATTCCCTTCCTGCTTTCTGAGGGACCAATTTATTCTGAAGTTTTCCTTTTCTTGAAAGACAACATCCTAAAATTTTGACAACTCCTCCAATGTTCCAGTCTCAGCAGGCACATGGTCTGAGTCGAAAGAAACAACAGGTGACCCTTCTATCATATATTTTAGAAGAGCATAACAAAGATTGTCAACTTTTCTGCCTTTGAGTATGGGTATTCTTTCCATCCTCTCTGCACAGACTCACCCAAATCCTCATTGTAAAGTCTGTCTCCAGCAATGGCCTATTCCTAGCACTAATTCTAGTCTTTTTTTTTTTCAGTTGTAAAGAATAGAAAACCAACTCAAACTATCTTAAGAAAAACAAAGGAAATTTATTGAGTCATATGACTGGAAATTCCAAAAGTGAAACTTCAAAAACAGCTGGATAAAAGATCTCAAGAAATTCATCTTGAACCGCTCTCACTTTAATTCACATTGGACCATAAACTCATCCTCATCTCTGCCTTCCAGCTCTCTCTCTCCCTCTCTCAGATCTGCTTGTTTCTGCATTTTATTTATGTTGGTGTCATTCTCTCTTGCCATGGATGGGCTCTGTTCACATGACAGGAAAGATGGCTACTGGCGTCCCAACCCCACAGCCATACGGTTCACAATCCATACATGCAATTTAATTCAGGGGCCCTGGGGGGCCTATTTGGATTATATGCCCATCCTTTACATAAATCACCGTGGACAGGTTATCACAACAAGACCCAGGTATGTACCCAATCTCAAGCAGTAATTGTGCCAAAAATACATGGGTTGGGGGAATAAATATTTCTCAACTGCAAAAAGCAGGATGCAGAACAGAAAAGCACAACAGATGTTCCATCACTCCAACATAATCATCCTTTGTGCCTGAGAGCATTGCCATATTCATGGGATCAGAAAATACACTATCCATCTATCCTTTTTGGAAAATATACGAAAGAATTCTAGCTAACCATGTTTAATATACAAAAAAAGATACTAAAAATTAGTAGTGGCCTTCCTTTCCTCAGGTTTGATTCTAGGCTTAGGAACTAAGTTTTATCTGTGCTTTCAGGAAGATCTTGCCTTCCTGGAGTGAGACTTCGTTCCTTTTTCCTCATTTTGCAATTTAGCTTCAGCTTTGGCTACTTTCTCAATTCCAAGGTATCTGATTCTCAAGTCACACCCTCCATCATACATTTCAGATGGCATCTCTTCTGGGATTTGACCAGTTAAACACCATATTGGTACACAGCTACGAGGATGATTCAAATCCAAAATACCATACAACTCCAAACACTGACAAGGATATGAAGCAGTAAGAACTCGCATTCATGCTGGTGGGAATGCAAAATGGTACACTCCCTTTGGAAGCCAGTTTGGCAGTTTCTTACAAAAGTTGACATAATCTCACCATAATATCTAGCAATTGCACTCCTAGGTATTTACCCAAATAGTTGAAACTTTGTCCTATAAAACCCTGCACACAAATTGTTATAGCAGCTTTATTCTTAATAGCCAGAGCTTGGAAGCACCCAAGATGTCCTTCAGTAGGTGAATGTATAAGTAAATTGTGGAATATCCAGACAATGAAATATTATACAGCAACAAAAAATGAGCTACATTTCTGGTTCCCTAAAATGACTATGTGAGCCAACCACACAGTAGTGAAGTACAAGTCATTAACTCCTGTACCAGGATAACCGAGGGAGCTCCCTTGTTCCTGCCATAGCATTGATTCAGGACAGCTCTCAGCATCCCAAGGACCACCAGGACTCAGAATGAGCTTGGCAGAACCAATGGCAATAGCTACTTTTAGGAAGCTAAAATGCTATGGATTTGAGGACAATGAAAAAAAGAAAATGCAGATATTTATAGATGCTAGAGTCATCGGTAAGTAATTTGCTCAAGTTACAAGGAATTCTGGGAAGTTTGTAGCAAAGGGCCAAAATTAGCCTAGTTCAAGGGAACTCCTGATTCAGAACCAGGCAAGATGTAAAGACTATTTCACAAGTATAACCATCCATATTGAGCTTGTCTAGATACACCTTCTCAGAAACACTGTTAGTTGATATTTATTTCTCCAAAATCCTTTTCTCTCCAGCTTGCTGTCTTTCCTCTAGCTATCCTTTGTTAATTGATTTATTTTTGTGCTATATGTATACATGGTCTATAGATGATCAATTCTTGAATTTATTGAGGATTGTTTTATAGTCCAGGATATGGACAATTTTTGTAAATGTTGCATGACATGCAGGAATATTTATATTTCATGAAATAAAACTTCTTAATTGCAAAAAAGAGAGAGAAGGAAAGAAATGATCTATGGAGCCATGAAAACATGTAGAAAAATTTTAAGGCCTGTTGCAAAATGGAAGAAGCCAATCTAAAAAGGCTGTGTATTGTATAATTCCAATTATGTGACATTCTGGAAAAGGCAATTCTATAGGACAGTAAAAAGATCAGTGGTTGCCATCAGTCTCGGGGGGAGGAGGGAGGGACAAAGAGCACAGGGGATATTTAGGGCAGTGAAACTCTTCCCTATGCTACTGTAATTGTGGATACCTGACATTCTTCATTTGTCAAAACCCAAAGACCTGTACAACACAAAGAGTGAACCCTAGTTTAAACTATGGACTTTAGTTAATAATGCCAATATTGGTTCATCAATTGTATCAAATATAACATATGAACGCAAGATGTTAATAATAGGAGAAACTGAGGGGGGTACATGGGAACTCTCTGTACTTTTTGCTCACTCTTTTTGTAAACCTAAAACTGTTCTAAAAATAAAGTCTGATAAAAAAAAAAAACCCAGTTGGCTGAGGCATCTTTTGCTGCTAGAAATAAGGACGTGCTCAAAAACAGAGTGTGGGGATGTCAGAAGGACACAGGAGCCGATCTAAGAGCTCCCTGTAGCCACAGCTGGATCGACTTATAGAACAAAATAAATGCTGATTGCATGGGGTTGTAATCCAAAGAATAAAATAAATATCCACAAAAAAGTCCACCTGAAACAAACAGACAGACAAATAAACGGAGAGGGGACAACTGTTCTTACAGAAGAATTCCAATTAATATAAACAGAAAGAATGAGGGAAATAGAAATCACCATTAGAGCACTTCTGTAATCATTGCAAGGTGCACTAATGAATGCTTAAATCTGTGGAAATTTGAAGAGAAACAGGATATTTGCATAGTCTGAAAATATTGTCCACAAATTACTTACTGATTCCACTGGGGAAAATAGTAACTACACAGTAGAGAAACCTGGCAGGCAACCATCTTAACCAAGTGATCAAGGTTACCATCACAAGTGGTAAAACATACTGAATCATGTATCTGCCGATAAGATGCACTGAGAAGGGTACATAGCCCCTATAGTATCCTTCTCAAAATGTATAACTCATCAAATTATGAGAAAACATAAGGAAAGCCCAAATAGAGGGACATTCCATAAAATATCTGATCAGACTCTTTGAAAGTGTCAAAGTCACGGCGGACAAGGAGAGGCTGCGGCCCCGTCACACAGCGGAGACGATGACACGTAGCGAGACCGTGCCTGGCTCCTGGGCCAGCCAAGGGATTGGGGGGGAAGCTGACGGAATCTGAATCAAGTTTACAGTTTAGTTCATTGTTTCATATAGTTTTGATCATTGCATCATGATTATATAAAACATTAGTATTAGAGGAAGTTGAGTATCTGAGAAGGCTCTCTATTCTTTTTGTAACTCTTCTGTAAGTCTAAGCTTATTTCAAAATAGAAAATTAAAAACAATAGTTGATGTTGTTCCATGCTGACTTTTATTACCAGTATCTAAACTGTTCATGGGGCTGGGAGAATTACTAACTAAAAGTTCTTCTTTTCCCCAAAGACAGTCATGTAGAACAATATAATCATCATCATTAATGAGAAATCTGAAGCATTTCTGTATTTTAAAAATTAATACCAAATGGCCCTAGTACTCCGCATGTTATCTTCCATCCAGACCTGCAGACCTGTGTTTTGCCATGAGGACTGAATGGGTTATTAAATATAAGAACCTAGGATTGTGCTTGGCCCTTCATAGGCACTGAATCTAAGTTAGCCATTGTGATCATTGCTATTATATAAGCCACACAGAGGATATCACTTGGTTTTGGAAATTTAGGTGACTTATAATTTTGTCATGATACTTTTCTGCACTTTTGAAATTTGCTTTAATACTTTTATTATAAAAAGCAACAGATTCTAGAAAAGATGTGTACTATGTGCTTATACTTTTGTAAAAAAAAATACACACAGTTACATAACTTTCCTCCTTTATTACCTCCTCATTGCCCTCAGGAAAATGTCCTAAATTTCTAACACAGAAAAAGACCGAGAGTCAGCGCCTGACCCTTCCGTCTTCTTCAGCCCCATTTCTCACCCTCACGGCCTCACAGTCCAGCCGTAATTTCTTTCAGTTGCTCAAAATGCTGCTTTCTGTCTCTACCAAGCCTTTCTATTGTCTCTTTCTTAGAACAGTTTTCTCCACTTACTGCCCAGACTAACATCTTCTCATCCTCCAGATCTCAAATTACTTGTTTGTGTAGTCATTCATTGATTCCATTCACACCACACAATCCTACTGAGCTTCTACTTTACGCCAGGACTCGGGAAAAATGGTAAATAAGACAGGCTAAGTTCCTCTATCATCAAGGTCATGTATTCTTGACAGATGGACAGATCAATCCTTATAAAATTAAAGCCAGAAAAGAAATGTACCTCAGAGTATTATTTTAAAAAACAAATGGCAAAGCCACATCTGAATACTAAGCAACCCACAACAAAACATTTTTGGAAACTATAAATTAACATTTGAGGAGAATGGAAAATAAGGGCAAAATGCAAAATGAATGGTATAGGTAAAAAAGGGTTTTATTTTGTTTTGTTTTAAGTAGTAAGACAAAGCATTAAAACTAATGGTCCTAGGGATCAATGTGCTGGTAGAGCTAAAATACAGTTGCCAACACATGTGTAAAAAAAATATCAGAAGAGCTGGATCAACATAGAAAACACCTTATAGAAAAAGAAAAGGGAGAAATAGGAGGGGAGAGTAATATTAGCATATTCTGTGAAACAAAGTTAATATGCAGTTGTAAGTATTCAAGTATTTGTACTATGTAAATGCCTTTTGCAAATGCGATTATAGACTTGCTTGCAAACAGCAGGCAGGCTAAATAAGTGTAAGGTGCTATTATTTAAAACAACAACAACTAGTGAATGACATTGGCAGCAGTCCCTACAGAAATCGCAAGCTTCCAGGAAGATGCTGTCTACAAAGAAATGTGCACTGTTCACAGCATCCCCACAGCTAGATGGGGTGGGGGGATAGCAAATGAGAAATAAACATTTCTCCCTGAGTTCTTCCATGAATTGAAATTGATTGGTTTGCTGGACAGTAACATGGTGAGTTTCAGGATGAATATTCAGGGGACAGAATCCCAGAACTTCAGGTTTCTCCACAAGTTTTCTCTGTAGGATCTGGGCAACTTGAACAGCGACTTAGCCCAAGTCAGTGGCCTTTAGCTCTGGTACTTGAAATACGAGCATATCTGTCACTCCTGTCCACTCACGAGCCCTCCTCCCCTTTATCCGCAGAGCTGACGAAGCACAAGGGAAGCAAAAGTCTGTGTGTGTTTACATCAGTTCTGCAGGACACAGCAAAATCGAAAATGGATTGTGACCTGCTGGTAATCTTTCACAGCAAACCCAGTGATCATTGATTAAAAATAGCTTTGAACATGTATCACACATCTATTTCAGGCCTCATTTTATTTGGAATGCAAATTCTGCTGGAAGCCAGAGCTACATGAGCAGCAGCTGGAAATCTTCTCAGACATTCTAGCCAATTCACACTAAGCCCAGTTGGCAAAATTAATGCTATTCTGCGGACTCAGTGAAGGAGAGATTGTTAATTATGCCCTACTGCCCAGTGGTTTCTATTATGGACACATCTGGACGGAGAGGCTCATTTGAAATCCCCAAATTCACTGCTTCCTGGAGCCTAAACCACGGTTTAAAATTGATTTGCAAGGATGAGAGGGTAGTGCAGACAAACTGCCTCACCCACAGACACCAGGCAGGCTCCAGTGAAAGTCTGTTCTAGTTTCAAAGGCTCTTTTACGCCTCTGGTGCTCATCTCTTCATCGGTGTTTCTTACCGGTTCTGAAAATGCAGTGTTTGGACAGGTTTCTCAGTAAATGATAAATAAAACACACACGCCCATTCCTGTATCTCAGGGCTAAAGATTTCCTTTTCTCAACAACGGCAGCCTGTGATATTTTCATTTCTCTGAAAGGAAGGCAGTCGGGGACCTTGCCTGCTTCACACAGAAAGCCTTTCAAGGAAGGCTTTCTGAAACATAGCCAAGAAACATAGCCATTTGCTCTGAGGAAAACTTCCCTTCAGATGATCACGGATTCCCCTTTAAAGCAGGAGGGGCTGAGTGGAGACTGTACTGTTAGAGGAGCATCTATGAGGAGAGAATTAAGGCACACCATCAGTCAAGCCCAGGGTTGCTATTTAAATCCTACAGGACCTTAATGTTAGCCACCTGGCCACTTTCTGTTGCATTTAGACCTCAAATACACAGGTCCCTAATCTCCCTATTTTTCACCCCATCTTCCCAGGAGGCCACCCACATTCACAGCAAGGAGAGTGGCATCAGATCAGGCAGGTGCCCCAAGACCCAGATGTGGGGCAGGCACACCTTGGAGAGTCAGGTGTCTTGACATAACTCTCAAAAGCACTGGAAGCTCTGTTCCCTTATCCCCACACTCCTTCAGATGACCAGCTAAGATTCACTTCAAATTTGTTCTTCCTTTCTGCCAAACTTTTCAAAGTTTCATCCTTAATGAACTGTTCTTGCTCTTAGGAGGGGCAATCATGTTTCATCACTTACACCTGATGGTAGCTGATTTTCCAAATTTTTTCTGGCAGCTGGAATTCTGATAGAGGAAGAAAAGTTAGAGCTGGGGTGGCAGTGAGAGTGACTGTCCCTTAAGAAAGGCTGCACGCACAACTAAGAACACTGAAAATATGACCTGGCTGGTGTGGCTAGGTGGATTGAGCACCTGCAAGTGGACTGAAAAAACTTTCAATAAATGATAAATAAAACCTAGTTCAGTTTCTGGTCAGGGCACAGGCCTGGGTTGCAGGCCAGGTCCCCATTTGGGGGCGTGCGAGAGGTGACCAATCTATATTTCTCTCACACATGTTTCTCTCCTTCTTTTCCTCCATTCTTTCCCAAATAAATAAATAAATAAATAAATAAATCTTTAAGAAAATAAACTACACTGGAAAACCTTATTGATAATTTTGCCTGGAACTCATTTTGCTTAGCCCATCCTAATTTATATAAACTATTTAGTGGATGGATGAGGCTTATAAAAATTATTCTTTAATATGATTGGGGAAAATCAATCAGCTGAGGAATTTGAAAATTAGAGCAATATATGAGCTTAATTTTTTTAAATTTTTGAGCTACCAGGGCTGCCTAACACTGACAATGCAAGAGATCGTGTGGCTCCCTGGGAAGCATTTAAGCAGTCTGCATTCTTTTCTGATAACGGTGCTAGAGAAGGCATTTTTGCCTTAGCTGGCATTAGAACAAGATCTAGTTGAAGGTCCATTCCAACTCTAAGGTTCTCACGGTTTCCTCAATCATCTTATGGAGACTTGCGGTTCTGACCGAAGGAAATGACATCATTGTGACATCTAAATAGCCAAAGCAGGAACCCAAGTGCTCACAACTCACAGAATTAGAAAGTCAGGCTACCACGCCTACCCACCTCTCTCAACTGCCTGGGGACCACAGAGGGGACCACAAACACGTCTGGCCTAGATGTAGACATCAACCAGAGGCAAGATCACTGTGCTTCCGAATCAGCCTCATCCTGAACTACCAATGCCCACAGCATAGAAGGCGGTGACTTCAGGGAGAACCTTGTACATTTTTCCACCATGAAACCAAAGGCTAGGACTATAAATGGTACTTCCATGGAAGGGAATGACAGATTGGAGTCAGATCTGGGGAAAATAAGGTGGAATTCAGATTTACTCAACACAAAGATTAAAGGTGGGGCCTGGGTTCAGAAACCGAATGGAAGGAGCACGGTGCCCTGGAAGAGCAAGTGCTTTGGAAGCAGACAAATTTGCATTCAAATCCCAGTTCTACTGCAAGATCTTCAGCATTTTCCTTATGTTTTCTGAGCCTTTAGTGTTGCTCTAGGATAACGTGGTTAATAATGCTTCTTTAAAAGAATTGTATGGGAATTAAACTAGAATACAAGGAGTAACAAAGGAAAAGCTAGACTTAGAGTGGGCATGCTAGAAATGTTAATTATCCTGCCCCCTACTCACTTGGCATAGCAGATTAAAAACACTGGGCATTTTTTTAAACCATTCCTATGCCTGAGCCTCCCCTGCCCCAGAGATTCTAATGGACTGATTTGGGACAAGACTCAGTGATCGGTATTTCCAACTGTTTCTAAAATCTTCCCAGGAGATTCTACTACGTTCCCATGATTGAGAACCATTGCCCAAGTCTATCAGAATGAGCATCACCTTTGCATTTGAAATTTTCTATTATGGATTAGGCAAATATTTTACTTCTCTGAGGCTTAATTTCTTTACTATTTTAATAAGGGGAATAATTTCTTATTTTAAAGAATTATTTTTGAAGATACAGTGAGATATATTTAATAAAACTCCTATAAGAAGAAATTGACAATTAGGTGCTCAATAAATATTCATTGTTTTTCTTTTCTTTTCTTGTCATTAGTCAGGGAAAATGTATGTGCCAAAAATTATTAAAATAAATAAGAACAACAGACATAACCTAGCTGGTATGGCTCAGTGGATTGAGTGCCAGCCTGTGAACCAAAGGGTCACTGGTTCAATCCCCAGTCAGGGCACATGCCTGGGTTGCGGGTCAGGTCCCCAGTTAGGGATGCACGAGAGACAACCACACATTGATGTTTCTCTCCCTCTCTTTTTCCCCTCTTCTCCTCTATCTATAAATAAATAAACAAAATCTTTTTTAAAAAATCTAAGAACAACAGACATGAAATATTACCAGTCAGGCAGTTTTGAAATTAAGATAATTACTAACTACCTTAGGCGAAACTGTCATCTATTGTCTGCTGGAACATAAGGTTAAATCCTAGGATAGGGATGGCAAATATGATGTCCACTTACCCCATTTTTGCCTTCTATGCTCTTGGTAGACATCACTAATCAATCACAGCACCCTTTCCTATTGAGCCCATATGAGGCCTCAAAGTCCTTACCATACAACTCTCTCAGGGGTACAATAGCAATTAATCAGAGCTGGAATATGTACTGAAACAAATTTACCATACTTATCTTAGATGATGGGCTGCCTTAAGCCTGCAAATGAGGCATATTTCAGAGATGATTAAGAGGGTTCCCTGGTAAGTAGGGAGTGTGTGGTCAGAGATAAAGGCAGACCCTCACAAGGCCCACCTTTATACAATCTGATCCATACCAAGCTATCTGGTGAGTGCAGGGAATCTCTGCTTTCTGGTGAGTGCAGGGAATACAGTGGGGGAGTCAGTAAGCGCCAAGCGAGAAATGAAAGAGCCAGTATCTGCATGGTGCTTAGTGCACTCATGGTGAGTCGACCTCCTACAGTTTCCAGAAAGTACTATCAGATTGCTTTCCAGAAGCCAGATTATTTCTCTAGCTTAATCAATGTGAACAGCTTACTCAGTGTTTCTTCCCCAAGGTGACAGGCCAAAGCTCTGATGAGAAAACTCCCATAAAACTCAAGTCAGTGGGTACAAAGCCTGACATTGATGCCTGCAGGCTTGTCACAGCCAAGACCTTGTGAACGGTGAGGCCAGAGGATTAGTGCCAATGGCTGTGGTCCTCACCTGCTGTGGCCACCCAAGGACAGTTAAGAATTCTGAAAACAAAGGCTTCTGCTAATACTCCTTATTACTGATTAACCGCTTTGCAAGCTGTAAGTGTGTTCACTTGTTACAGAGCAGCATTAGCCCCTGCTGGACAATATCTCCATGGCTTTGAGCTGATTCTACAGCAGGCACAGGTAATAATTTTGATAGCCTGTTTAAAAGTCTTTTATTTGGAATCTTATAAACCACATAAAAATATATGATTAAACTCAAAATCAACATATCTGCGACTCAATTTCCCTTTATCCAGATCCCAAAAATGCCTGCAGCTACTTCAAGGCCATCCCACACTTTGGGAATTGTAACGAAGGGAAAGGAGGAGTAGAAAGAGACAGCTGTCTTAATAACTTCGATGAAAATATGTTATTTTGAAACTTTACAGGAATATATGACCATGTTAAAGATATTGATGGGCCCCCTCCCAGGGTTTCTGGAAGAAGCTCCTCAAGCCAAGATTTGTGGTGCTTCGGATACATTAAGTTCACAATTCGTCCCTACAGAGGAGTGCATAGGATCCAAAACATACAGTGGAGAAATGTCTTTGGAGATCACTAGCAGAACCCCCTTGATATGCGACCATGGGAAAACTGAGGCCGACAGAGGCTGTGTGACTTCCCCAGGATCACACATCTGTTTAGTGACAGAGCTGGGACTAGAATTGTGCCATCAAATTCAGTGCTTTTTAGATTGCTTCCAGCTTTGTGGTTTGTTTTCCTTAAGATCTTTAGACTTTGGGAGCTAAATTTATGCTCAGTGTGTACTGAAGGAGATAAAGTGTTTAGAAAAGGTGTCACTCAGATTTCACTTGGGCAAAGTCCCGAATAGATGCCTTTTATCCCTGTGATCGGTCTCACAGCCTCTCACTAAGTACTTGTCAACAGAGATATTTTGCTGATGCATTGAATTTCACACAACAAAAGGGGAAAATCCCTTTCATAAGTCACAATGCTTAACACATGTTGATTCGATATGGTTTGATACCCGAATAGACATGCTCTCTCCAAAAGAAGGGAAAAAATCGTCAAAAGAAGGAAAAATTACTGAATGCTAATACTAATGCTAATGTTAGCCTATTACAAGTGTCTCATGCTGCAGCTCTATTCTGATTTGTGCCTTGAGATAAAGATCAATATCCCTCATTTGAATGACAGTATCTGCGTATTGGGTTTTTATGAGCTGCAGTACATTCCTATACTAACATTTCAATGCAGTCACTTCCATCCTGAAGATTTATTTCATCCGAAAATTCACACAATCAAACAAACTTCAATAATCAGCTATCTAGGCCACGTTCTATTGTCCCCATGCATGCAGCAATTATTTATTAAATGCCCTGCTGTGCCAGATACTAATACAAGAAATAGGGAAGGCATGCAACGCTGAGATGGGACACAAAGGTGGATAATACACCATATTTCCCCTCGTGGAGCTCCTAGATGGGGGGTGGGGGGTAATAGGTACCTGGTCTGATGGTCATAATGCAATATGGCCGAGTCTGAGAGCCCAAGGACAGCGAACCGGGGAATCCAGCCAGGAACAGACGAACTGAAGAAGGCTTCGGACAGTTGACACTTGAATTAATCCTCACAAGAAAACATTCCCTTGAGAGAAAAGAAGAAGGCATTAGAAACAGAAGGAACAATATATGCATAGTTTTGGAGATGTGAAGGAGAACGGTAAGGAGACAACTATCAGTTCATTTCAGCTACCACTTGGAGTGCCGGGAGCAGGGAGGGTGGTATACAAAGAGTGTCATATCCATCTGGGAAGGATTTGGGTACCATTCTAGAGAGTTTGCACTTGCTTCCGTAGGAAAGAGCAAGCATTTTGCCAGCGTAGTGACATAATCAGGTCTGTGTTGAAGAAAGCCTAGTATAGGAGGCATGGAATTACAGTGCTGCGTGTGGCAAAGGCCCAGGCAAGAAATAAGAGACTGAGCTATGAACATCTCACTGACTATGATGACAGAATCCACTGGCAAAGGATCTCAAGAGGTATCTTCTGATGAGCATCTCATTGTAAAAGTCCATAACTAGAAATGTCAGGGCTGGATAACCAGACTAGAGCCCTCCCCATTTCCTTTCATACAGCAAGCAGTTATTCACAGCATAAAGTTGCCAGGTCATCTGTAGAGGTATATAAGACTTGTCTCAGGATGATCTACATCTGATCCTTTCCTCCTACTCCAGCCTAAAGACATCACATGTTGTTTACTATTTTTTTTTTTTTACAATCAATGAGGCTAAATCTAGATGGGCTAATAAGTCTGATTCATAGAGATGACAATGATGTTAAGAGGATTGTGACCTGAGTCTCAAAGCTCCTTCCTTCTAAGTCAAACAGGAAAACACAGAAATGTATTGGCCCAATGGGAACAAAAGTATCAGTTTATTACTAGGTCAGCAAGTGTCCAATAAGCCCCTGAATGCAGAGTTCACTGGTAAATGCTAGAATGGAATAAAAAAAGATTAACCTTTAGGATAAATGGGGCCTCTGCTCCCTGCCCAAACCTATACCTTGGGGCCTGAACACACAAGCATGCCTGTGATGAATGGGAAGTTGGAACTGACAAGCCCACTCATTCAGCCATTAGGATGCATGAGGTCTGAGCAGGGCTCCAGGACAAAGGGAGAGTTGCTAAACTCTTACCCATGGGCAGCCCTGCTCAGGGTCTCTCTCAAGGGGGAGGGAGAGGGAGAAAGCTCTTAGCTCCTGGGTCCAGGCAGTGAAAGCCAAAGTGGAAGCCAATCATCCTTGTCAGTCAAAGGAACATTGCAGATTGGGACCAGACTGATCAGAAGGTCCCAGTAAGAGGATGGAGAGAGGCAGAAACACCCTCCCCACGTGGTGAGAGGGACAGACCTGTTTGGTGGAAGGCAGAGGTTGCCAAATCATGTACAGAATGCCCACTTAGATTTGGATTTCAGTAAACGACAAATAATCTGGTAGTATACATATGTCCAAAATATTGCATAGCATATGCACTTAAAAGTTATTTGTTGTTGCCCTGGCTGGTGTAGCTCAGTGGATTGAGCACGGGCTGTGAACCAGGCATCGCAGGTTCGATTCCCAGTCAGGGCACATGCCTAGGTTGCAGGCCATGTCCCCCAGAAACCGCACACTGATGTTCCTCTCTCTATCTCTCTCTCTCTCTCCCTCTCCCTCCCTTCCCTCTCTAAAAATAAATAAATAAAATCTTTTAAAAAAACGTTATTTGTTGTTTATCTGAAATCCAAATGAAACTGAACATTTTATCATTTTATTTGATAAATCTGACAGCCCCAGTGGAAGAATCTCATCCTCCATGGCATGGATATTCACATCCCCACATCTGAATTGGAATTTGACTTCTAGAAATGAAGAACTTTTCTTTTAAATCATCCAGTCCATCAGCTTAAACTTACTACTGATGAGAATGAGGAGACCCAGACAATTGCAACAGCTGGCCCAAAGTCACGCTGCTAATTAACGGCAGGCCAAGGAATAGAATGCATCCACAGGTCCTATTGGGGTGTTCTTTCCCTCCTGCCCTTCTAAGCCCCTTCTATCCATTGGCTCCCTAGCTCCAGAATTACATGAAAATCCCCTCAGGGCAAAGTGAATTATTTTGTAATACCTTCTCCCAATGCCTAACACGATGCTTTATGAGCCCTGGCAACACAATCAATATTGCGGACGGGCAGGCCACGATGGCTCAGTTACCTGGATAACTGCCACCTCTTCCCACTTCACTCACACCCTCTGTGTCCTGTTTTTGTGAACCTGTTTTTGGGAGGGGCTGCTAGAAGATTGGCACAGCCTCTAGCCAGGTGTAAAAATTGTCCGAGCCCTCCCGAGGGGCCTGAAGTATGACTTTCCTAATAACACAGCGGCTTTGGGAAGCATGATTTCTGCTGAGGTAATGAGTTCAAGGAAGACACAGCTGAGACCTGTGAGCTTTTGCATGAAAGGAAGTTTCCTTTTCATCAGGAATTTCAGCTTCCTGGACAGCAAACCTTTGACCAGAGCTGCCAGCCAAGAACCAGCCGGACGTTTAGGATTTCTTTCACTTCTTTCCCTTGCCTCCCTCTTGTGGACAAGTAGGCAAGCAGTCAGCACAGAGGACACGAGGAGTAAGGAGTCCTTAAACAGCCCCACAGACTGATAGATGGCTGTCTCTGCCTCCCATGGGACTGGTCAGGCCAGCCCTTGACAAATCTGGAAGTGAAGTGATTTTCATTGCCCTCCAGCACTTCTCACAACTCACACCATTTTGTCTTCGCCTTGTTCCCAGAAGCCTGATCATCTTCCCCCTGGTCTCAACCTCTTTTAACCTCCATCTCCATGTTCCTGACCTCCTTCCACTATCAACCAACCAAGGCTTCGACTTCCTGGAGTCCTAGTGTCCCAGGTACATAGTTCTTACTTCTCCAGGGAACCAGTTGCATCCTTCCAAGGAAAAGAGACCACAGAGTCCTAAGCAGGATGCTGAGATGCTTCATGATGATAATAATGTTTATTTAGTGCTTAGTAAGTGTAAGCTTCTTTTACTAAGCCCTTGATATACATGATCTCATTTATGTCCATAATCTTCACAGTAAACCAATGAGGCATATACTGCGCATATTATGTTCATTTGACAGATGAGGGAACTGAGGTTTGAAAACATTAAATAAGGCACTCAAGCTTTTACTCTAAGTGGCAGAACTGGGATTCCGACTCAGATCATTTGGCTCTAGGCTCCAAAAATGTGTTTCATGGGGCTTTCTGCAGTAACGGAAATGTTCTGTGTTGTCCAGTAGGGTGGCTACTAGCCATAAGTAGCTACCTACTATTTGAAATGTGACTATTGCAACTGAAGTTTTAATTTTACTTAATTTTAATTTAAATAACCACAGATGACTAGTGTTACCTCCATTGAATAGCACAACTTAGAACCTAACCCCTGTGTTATTCTGGTTATTTGCTTTTCTCACCCCCATACACAGACTCACATGCACCCTCTAAGTAGGTCAGGGACCCTTACTCCACATAGAGTTAAAGTAGACCCTGGCTAAGAAAATTGATAGTTGACTTATGTCCTCATTGATGCAAGAAGGCAAGGGAAAGTGAATCAATAATATAAAAGATATTAGCTCTTATCTTCACTAGCTAATGACATGTGACAATGATTTCTCTGAGCCTCAGTTTCTGCCTTTGCTCAAGGACAGAGCCGGGCTCCACGATCTCAAAGATCACTTCCGGCTTTAAGGCTCTGCCATCAGAAAGTGCCCCACGGAACCACTCTCTAGTTCTCAAGGTGGCACGTTGGAAACAGGAGTCCCAGGTGACTACCTGAGGGAACCAACCATGATTTCCTGGAGGAGCAGTCAGCCAGTGTGCCTGATTGTGCACACCCCAACACCCCATGGTACACGGGGCTCTTTTTTTAGAACCCTAATCAGAGATTCTATTTGCATAATTAACATCTTTAGGAATAATTGCAAATAACACATCTGTTCACCATCACCCCCTTCTTGGCAAACTATGTGTTATAAACACAGTTTCTTCAGCTCTGTAAACACTAGGTGGCCTGTCCTTTGCTTGTTGCTTTAAGTCACTTTCTGTCTTGCGGTGGTGATAACCCCGTGTGACCTATTTCTGCATGGTCCCATCCCTTCTGCCAATAGCACTCAAACCAGAGTAGGACCTGCCTGCAGTAACTACCCATTCTGACTGACCACATAGCATGAGTTCTTAGTCTTGGCTCCCTCGTCCAAGGTTTCAGAGGATTCATGAAATTTATGAAATTTAGAGTAAATATATTTGTTCATGAATGTTCTGGGGAGAAGGTTTATGGTTTCCATTAGTGTTTCAATAAATGTTTATCATACAAAAAATAGTTAAGAACCATATATTATATGATTCCATTTATATGAAGGTACAGAATAGTTACATTTATAGAGATAGAAAGTAGGTTAGTGGCTACTGAAGTTGGGATGGAGAGGGGCTGCAAATAAGGGGCTGAGAGGAGATAGTTAAAGGATGCAAGGTTTCTTTTTGAGGTGATGAAAACATTCCAAAATTGACTGTTATGGTGACACACATCTGTGACTGTACTAAAAAACACTGAGGTTTACATGGGTAAATTGTTTGGTATATGAATTACACTTCAATAAGCCTTTTTAAAAAATAGTTAAGAATCCCTGCTTAGGGAAAAGGGCCATAGACTGTGGGTGTCCCCACACAGTGAGGCTCCGTCTGGTCTCAGAAAGCCTTGGGTGGTTCCAAGCACAGGTCTTTACTGGAATAAAGGCTAGTTTCGTGGAACCTCTCGTTGAGTATGATTTAATAGTATCAGGAAGGCTCTCTAGGCCAGTACTTCTCAAATTTTAATGAGCATATGAGTTACTTGGTGATCTTTTTAAGATTCAGATTCAGATTCAGTAGTTCTAGGGTGGGACCAAGATTCGCCTAGTGGTCCAATGAATGCCCTATGTGTAAGAAGGCACTAGACCAAAACTATGTTAGCATCCTCTCACCTCCCCAGGATCTTCATGCCATCCAACTACTTATGACAAGTTAATTTCCTGAGATATATAGCCCTGGATACACTTTCTTTCTGACTAGCTCTCTCCCCAAGGGACAGGGTGGTCAAATGAAGCAGGTTGCCTCAAAAAAGAATAAGGACTCCTTTGTCAGCCTTATTCAAGTAGAACACTATCATAGATGCTATAGCAGGGATTGAGTGGTATAGTAGACTGAAGAATGTGGCCACCATATTTTGCAACACCTCCCATCAAGGGGTAGACCATTTTTCTGCCTTGACTCTGGGTTGGCCCTGTGACTTGTCTTCACTAATCAAATGTGGTAGAAGTATTGTTGTATGAGTTCCAGAGCCCAGTCCCCAAGAGACCTTGCAGCTTCTTCCTTCTTGAAATGCTGCCTTGAGAATGCCATGTAAGGAACCCAGTATGGTCAACTAGAATGAGAGATTACATGGAGAACAAGGCACCCCAGCTGACAACTGGTGCCACCTGCCAGACTAGTCCATGAGGCCATCTTGGATGCCCCCCCACACACACACCCCAGTTCCACACAGTCACACAGGTGAGTTCAGGTGAAATAGCAGAGGAACCACTAAGCCAACCTACAGAACCGTGAGAAAACACTGTTATTTTATGTCACTGCAATCTGAGGTGGTTTGTTATATAATAGTTAGTAATGAAAATAGAATGACAAACTAGATAACATCTAAAGACTTTTCAAACATGATTCAGAAATGTTAGGTGGGCCAGGCCAGGGGAATTATCAAGTTTTTTCTTCTATACATCTACAGCTCTGTTCTCCATTTACAACAAGTCTGGTTTCTGCATGTGCTTTTGCTACTGGTGTGCCAAAACCATGAATGTCGCCCCAAGGGCCTCTTCACATTGTTATTGACTCCATTGTAACAGGGTGCCTTGCTTGAACTACAGCTGGGATTTAGATATGTTTGAAAGCACTAGGGTTGGGCAATATTTCCCAACTGCAGGAAATGCTATGCCTGGGACTTTTGGACTTAGATTGGACAACATTGGGCAGTGCTGATAGCGAGCGTCTAGAGGGAGAGTAGGGAAAACAGGATGATGATGTTTTCATCAGCCTCTGTTTCAGCCCCATCACAGCCCCAGCACAAAGGACTAATTTTGAATCTCAAAGTAAAGAGTAATTATGCCAGAAGCTTTAGGAAGACCGTGGGGAAATCTAGACATACACAAGCTGCTTTAGAGCCCAGGAGACAAAACCAGCAACAGAGTTTCCTTCCATACCCTCCCCCAACTCTGCCATGCACGGAAGCACTTTGTGGGCTTCCTAAGAAGACAAGACTATGGATGTGTTTCGTGGGGTCCCATTATCACCGAGGGTCTAGTCATCCAATACAGAGATCAGGGCCCCTGACAAAGTAGCCAGAGCACATAGGCAAACCTGTTTCTGTGTATGCATGACATGCCAACACCTTGGGGACACCCTGAAATAACTAGGGGAGCCTCTGGGGGAAGGTGACAGAGGTCCATTCCAAACTATGGAATGAAAGTTTGGAGCTCAGCGGGATTAATGAGGGCCACTCATCCAATTTAGTTGCCTTTTGTCTATGTAGGGTGGAATAATATAGAGTTGCTAGTCCAGGCACTATTTTATCTCAAGTTGTATAAAGATTGCATTGTATTCTTATTTCAAGAAGGGAAAGACAACTGTAAGTATCACAGACCAGGTTACATGAAATAGACACAATTTGCCTGATTCAAATAATTTTCCATAACATTTTGTTGCTACTGGTCTCCTACAGCTTTACTCTTTTTGAGTAAAACCATTAGGAGAATGCTATATAGACTATTTTTAAGTGCAGTTTAATAAGTTGGTAATAGCTAGCAAAATTGAAGGAAAGTTTACCTTGTAAATCAACAATTCCACCCTGAAGTACAGACCCTGAAGAAAATAACCTCATACTTGGGCCTGAGGAGACCTCAACAAGAATATGTGTTGCAGCAGAGAAAAAGGTGTTCATCAACATTATAGAGTGAAATAAATTTGGAGTTACCCATGCAAAGCAACACGATGCAGCAGCTAAAATAATTGAACACGGTCTATTAGTATCAACACAGATAAATCACAACATAATGTCCAATATAAAGAAGTTTTAAAAGGATACATAGAGAATATACTACAAGGGTTAAAATTAAAAGCCCACCCTCCACAAAAGTACTACGTATTCTTTCTGCATATACCATAAATCTATATAGTAAAAGTAATTTTAATGAACAAGAAAGATAAATTCTAGTGCTTTGATAGCAGTTCTCTCTGGACAGGGAAAGGAATAAATACACTTTCTATCTGGGGTAGAAATATGGAAATTTAACAATACACAACACTTTATTTCTAAGAAAGGCAGGAATAAGAGGAAGGAGGGAACTAGTGCTGATATGGCAACTATTAAATGTTGCTTGGTACCCGAGTACCAATTATATTCTTTTCCACAGTTTTCTGTATATTTAAAGTATTTCCTTTTTTAACTTAAAAAGGATGAACAGCTCACCAGCAATGGGTCTTCACTCCCCCCTGCTGTGGTGCCTATTCCACAGGAGGTTCCCGGGTTTATTAATGACCAAGGGACAAGTAAGCACACCCTCAGATGAAATGCTAATCCTCATTTCTTCTCATCCCCACACAGGCCGTTTTTCCTTGCCATTACTTACATGCACGCCTTTGGTTTCGGCTGGAGGACACTAGCCCCTGGGGACAAGATATGAGAGAAAGAGGGAAAGCATGAAAGCAAACCCTTGTAAAACATGAAGAAACACTCACTCTGTTAGAACCCACTTTGGAATGCTCTGTGTTTCTGTCACCTCGGGCACTCAGACTCATTCTGAGCATCTCCTCCAGATACAAGCCATTTAGCCAGCTGACAGGAGGAACAATTACTGCTGGCTTAAAGGATTGGTTGATTTCTCCTGCGTCTACTTGCCTGCAGTTCTGGCTCTCTGACAAATCAAGTCAGATCAATTTGTACCCTAAAGAGTAAATGGGAGGATGCAATTATTTTCTGGTTCAATAGAAAAGCATTTCATTTCAAAGGGCTGCTGCACACCATTTCTTTTGAGGCTCACTATAGGAATGGGTCAGGTCCATAGGGAGTAAATGATGGGTTCTTGGGGGCACATCTCAGCTCTGCTTCACACTGAACTTTGAGAACAGAGACAGGACGTGGGGTTGAACAGAAGCCACTCTCCACTGAGAGAGAAGGCTCTATGAATTCCATTGTCTTGGTCAGTTCAGGCTGCTATAACAAAATATTGTACCATTTTGTTTATCAACCACAAAAATTTCTCACAGGTCTAGAGGCTGGATTTGAAATCAGGGGGCCACTCTGGTCAAGTCCTGTTGAGGATACTTGTCCAGATGGCAGATAGCCAACTCCTTGTATCCTCACATGGCAGAAGAGAGAGCTAGCTAGCTTCCTAGCCTCTTTCTATAAGCACACTAATCCCATTTCCAATGGCTCCACTCCCATGACCTAATTACCTTCCAAAGGCCTCGCCTTCAAATATCCTCCCGTTGGGACTGGGGTTTCAACATAAAAATTTTGGAGGAACACAAACACTCAGTCTGTGGCACCCATGTTTAAAGAGTATTTTCTTCATCTCATCAAAAGCAGTGAGTCTTCTTCTAAGTGTTAGAATATATGCCAGAGTTGAGAGGCTAGAAACCTAATATTACTGGCAGTCACATCAGATCTAGAAGATTACCCCTAAAATTAAACGAACAAAAAGCAGAATTTAACTTTTGAAGAACAAGAGGGAAACAGAGGTGGGAAAGTATCAGAACCAATGTGGTCCTTGACATTTTGATGCCTTGCCTGCTACCAGATTTGCTGGCTGGGACACAGCCTTGGGGGTCGGCTCCAGGTCTCTGTGACCGAGGGCTTTCCATGGGGGCTCTGCCTTCTCAGATGTTATCTAACACTTGAACTCAATCTTCAGGATTAGATTCAACTGCACTCCCCTGCATTTTTCATTCCTTCACCCCACAGACATTACAGCTGACACATAGATATTGGAATAACGTAGCACAAGCACACGGGCTTTGGAGGCAGGCTGCTTGGGCACCATTCTCAGCTCTGTGGTTTATTAGTTGTGAGCCCTTGACAATCTACTTAAGCTTCAATATCATCTGTAACACAGCAACAGTAATAGCACCTTCCTCCCAGGGTTGTTGTTGAAGGACGTGGTGGGTGTAAAGCTCTTAACACAGTGCCTGGTACAGGTCAAGCACTCTCCATGTGTTCATCATGACTATTGTTGCTATTGTCTACCGCCTGGGCTATGTGATGTAAATCAGTTTCCCCTGAAGGACTTGGAGATTTTAAACCCAAATGTCAGAGGGAATGTGTCTATTATGTGAACATCAGATATATCAATTTCAGTGGGCCTCTATCCTTACAGGTGAGGCAAAGGCTTCCTCTGAGTCATTTCCATTTATCACAGAATTGTCATTCTTCCTTATGTTGGTCTCCACGGCAATCAGACATTTATTCTTGCTCTCCATCTCAACATCACTCCACATGAGATAGATTTATTCCTGTGCACAATGGTGTAGCAATGGACAAGAAGTCAGAAGGCAAGAGCTCTGTTTCTCGGAAATAACCAGTTGCATGTGAGTGATTTATCATCTCTGCCTTTTGGTTTCCTCACCTGGAAAATAAGGATCATTTTTCACGCTCTATTTACTTCCCCAGGTTATGAAAAACTGAAAAATGAATGTTGGCTTGTACAGAATAAGGAGGAAAAGAAATCCAAGAGACCATTGTTGGTCAATTGCATTTATTCTGACACTGAAGTCCCTGAATTCATGAATCCACCTGAGTCTGACATGGTAAGTGCTTGAATGCAGGAAGTACATCTACCTAATACTGCTTTAACAGGCCTCGTATGATAATAACAAGAAACTTCATAAATACTGTTGATGACAGTGGATCACTGAGTTAAGTTTAAAACTTTGCAATATGAACTATAATTTCTGTCTGTAAACTGTTCACGGCTGCCACATAGTATATAAACTTAGCAAATTAAAAGTGTTCCATCCTAAAATTAGAAACTGACCATGCACAGTTTCTGGTTGGTTCATTTAAAGCACTTGTATCTGGTTTTTAAGTATTTAACTTCCATAAAAGAATGCTAAGGGACAAATAAGTTTTCAGTTTGTTTCTTTTTATTTTAAAAATACACTTGTAAAGTATTAACCAACTTTGTGTTTTCTGGGGATATTTTTAAAGTCTCTAGAACTGTACCCAAGCCCATTAAAACGTTGTCTGCAACAGGAAACGGCTTCCACTTATGAACATTTTCTTTGTGTTTTGTTAAGACTGGGGTAACTCCTACTATTATTATTATTTGCTGTACTGTCACATCAGAAATGATGCTCACAAAGTAAATTGTAATAGTTTATTTGCAACAAGCATTTCCTGCTGCTAAAGACTTATGAGCACCCTGCTTCACATCCTTGAGCAATTTGGAGATGATTAATCACCACTCCTGCTTAGAGGATACAAATATAGGCAACTAGGGAAAATGCATTTATTGATATTAATGGGATTTATTTCAAAATTTTAAAAAATGTTCAGTTTCCCTAGTTATAGTGAGAGGAGAACTCTCAGGCCCTTTTCTCGCAAGGAAATTACTATGTCCTTATCTTCCTTCCTTTGTTCATACTGTTTCCTTAGCCTGGATGCCCCCACTCCTCTACTATTTCTGTACTTGTCAGAGTCCTTTCATATGCCGCCCATTCTGGGATGCCTGCTTCCCATCCCAACCCAACTCCTCTAAACTCCTATAGCCATGTACTAGTATCTCTGTGCAATATTCATTCTGCTTTGCTTTTCAATTCTTTGTCTCACATAGAATTTTTTTTATTTAAAGGACTGTGACTTATGTCATTCAGATCTCTCTCTTCCTCTCTCCCTCAACACAAATGCATATAGAGCACCTACATGATGCTTTGCACATAGTAAGCACACAATAAATGTCAATTGACACATCATAAGAGTCATAATGTACTCATTCAACAAGCATCTATTAAGTACTTCCTTTGTAACAGGGCTTCGCCAGACTCTGAATTGGCCAACAGATACAATAAAAGGTACTCAAGTGCAGTAGCTCTTAGACAAATGCAAATCAAAATTACAATGAGATACAACCTCACACCTGTTAGAATGCTCAATACCAATAAGACAAGTAATAAGTGTTGGAGAGGTTGTGGAGAGAAAGGAACCCTCTTTCACTGCTAGTTGAAATTTAAATTGGTACAGCCACTATGGAAAACAGCATGAAGGCTCCCTCAAAAATTAAGACAAGAGTTATCATCTGACCCAGCAACTCCCCTTCTGGGGATCTACCCAAAAAACTTGAAAACATTTATTTGCAAAGATATATGCACCCCTGTGTTCATTGCAGCATTATTCACAGTGGCCAAGCCAAGGAAACAACTGAAGGGCCCTCTGATGGATGGCTGCATAAAGAAGATGTGGTGCACATGTGCAATGGGATGCTGCTCAGTCATAAGATGAAATACTGCCATTTGCAACAACATGGTTGAACCTTAAATGGAATGAGTCACATAGAAAAAGTTAAGGACTATATAATTTCACTCATGTGTAGGATATAAAGCTGAAAGCAACAAATAAACAAGCAAGAAAAATGAACAAAAAGTCATAGACAGAGACAACAGTATGGCGTTTATCAGAGGGAGAGGGTTGGGATAGGTAGGGGTCACATATATGGTGACAGGAAATTTGAGCTTGGGTATGAACACACAATGCAGTACACAGATGATGTGTCATAGAATTGTACACTTGAAACCTATATAATTTTATTACTAACCAGTGTTGCCCCAATTAATTTAGTTTAAAAAAAGACCCAAAGATGTCAAAATAAAATCATCAGACAAATTAAAAGAAGGACACAGTTTAGAAGGAGAGAGCCATACCAATAAAGATTATAATACATTGTGATAAATGCCCTGAAAAATATTCAAAACACGATAAAAGCACAGGAGAGGAAGGAGCCCTGACAAGCTCCCCAAAGAGGCAAGCTTCAAGTTTTGGCTTAAAGGATGAGAGGAATTCACCAGGTGGCAGGGGTGTGGTGGGTGTGGAAGGCATTAAAAGGAAAGGGAATCAGTTATGAAACAATCGTAGAGGTATGAAAGAATATGGCTGAGGGTTTATGTGATTGCAGCATTTGGCATGCAGCAGTGAGTGTGGGGCAATAGGCTGGAGAGAGAGGGAGTCAGACTGCGAAATATTTTCAATGCCAGGATAAGGACCTTCAACCTGACCCAGCAGGCAGGAGGAGAACTATCTTAGATTCTGCAGAAGGACAGAAACTGGATCAGACTTGGGTTTTAGAATGGTCATGCTGGTAGCTGGCCGCTCAGCTGACCATAGCTTTTGGCCCTTGCTGTCATTCTTGCTCCTGGTATTTCACTGTTCTCTGGGCAGTTTAGAGCAAATGATGGTGAGTTCCCAGGAACTGTTCATTCCTTTTAACGCTTCTATCCAAACTTGTCATAGTCTCAGAATATAAATTTACTTCTGCATACTTTCACGTAAGCAAGCACAGTAAAATAAATGTTGTTAATTAGCATTGGTCTTGAAGACTAACAGCATTTAAATCTTCCCCCCTTGAAATAGCATTGCCTTTATAAGGAGTCAGAGGAAGGGGATGGAGCAAGTGAAATGTATGAATAAAGCAATCAGAGTAGTTTAATTAAGTGAAACTCTGCCAGCTGCTGTGAATGTGACCCACAGCCTTATTTTGTTTGTATTTCAAATCATCCTTTGTAAAGAAAGAGAAGAAACGTGCCTAGAAAGAATCTTCCTATACTCCTTCACTCTCACATATGCTTTTAGGCAAACTAGATTTAAATGCAATCATTTTTTCAGATCAATAGTAAGAGGCAAAGGAAGCAGTTGGCAATGACCCTCTGATCCTTGCTAACAGCACCTAAAATGCTTCATGGATTCTGCAGGGAGCAGAAATATCCTACAGCTTCCAGAAATGGAAAAGGAGGAGTGGGGGTGAAGAATGCTCTAATTCTCAATTGGTTCCACCACCCTTTGGCTTATATTAAAGAGCAGGGAGGAGGCTCCACATGAGCTACGAAGGCTAATTTTCCAAAGACTGTGCTCTGTTTTTCAGGACCATGACGTTGAGCAGCCTGGAATGCAAAGATCTCATTCCAAATAGCCAGTTTCCTTTTTGCAGTCCTTTGAAGCGAAACAATTAGCCTGTTCATTTGAACTGTTGACTTATCTCTTGCCAGTGAGAGCAACAGTTCAAGTTTAGACTTGGAAGTCAGATTTCCCAGGTTCTAATCTTCGATCCACAATTTTCCTTGTGATTTGGGACAAATTACTTACCCTACCTCTTTAGGTTTTAAGTCCCTCACCTGTAAATGGAAGTAAAGAAAGCATCTCCCACGGAAGTTGTGAAGATGAAGTAAAATAATGCATGTGTCTAGCACAGAATAAGCACTCGTAAATGTTAGCATCATCAAGTGCCAACAAAACCTTACTACATACTATCTCTCGTCTAACTAGCAATAACTAGTTAGTGAGGGTTGGTTTATTACATTGTTTTAGAAATAGAGTGTTGGAATTTGAGTTGTAAAAGAGTCAAAGAACACCAAATTCAACCGTTCTACTCTTCAGAGAAGGAAGTTGAAGTTGTGATCTGCCCTTGAGCCCTTGCCTCTTCAACGGTCAAACTGGGATGAGATCCCTGGGTCCCGGGTTCTAGGTTAGTGCTGTTTCTACCACGAAATTCTTTGCTCTGTGAGAAAAAAAAGCTCTGGAACCTCAGAAGGTCACTGAGCACCTGAGAAGCTGGTGGTAGGTTAGATACACAGCTCAACTTAGGGTTAGGGTGATGAGCTACCTGAGACTTCTCAAAACTGAGGGGTGCTCCTTGTCCTGACCAGTGTGGCTCAGTTGGTTGGGTGCTATCTTGCAAAGTAAAAGGTCGCCCGTTCGATTCAGGGTCAGGGCACATGCCTGGGTTGCATGTTTGATGGGGCATGGATGAGAGACTACTGATTGATGTTCCTTTCCTTATCTTCCTCCCTCCCTTCCCCTCTCTCTAAAAAGAAATAAATAACACATTTAAAAAAAACTGAGGGGGTTCCTGGGATGCAGCATTTTCTGTTCTGAAAGCAGGACACTCCCAGGTAAACTGGGCAGCTGGTCACCTTTGCTAAGGCAGACCCTCAATCAGTATTTATTGAATAGGTGAATGCATGTCTCCTGAGCACCAAACAAATTCTCTGTATGAAAGTGGCTGGCTCATGCTGGGAAAGGGAGAGACATGAGAAAGAAAGGGTGGGTCTGGCCCCTTTTGTCAATAATGAGAAATATGATTTGCCAGAGAACAATAGCTTCTTGGTTAAAAGGAAAGTCTCTCAAAATGGATCCTTAATGAGAAAAGAAACAGTGGAAAGTAAAGATGAACGATGGTGGCCTTTATCTAAAAGAGAAAAGCAAAAAGTTAGTTAATGAAACACAGCCAGGGTGCAGGCTGGCCCCAGTTCATTTCCCCTGGATGCCCTGCCCCTGTGAGGACTGGGCACAAGGCCGAGGCTGTCCCTTACACGTGGAGAGAAACACCTGCACTGTTCCAGGGTGGAGAAACACACCGTGTCTGCACTTCCAATGGCTGCATAGGATAGGAGACTCAACTAGAAAAGAAAGCTGCAAATCTAGAGAACCAACAGCATATGGGAGAGAGAAGTGGAAGGACAGAAGAAAAATACAGCTAGCCAGCTCTTTCCAGAATGATTAAAGGATTCTTACACTGTGAGTCAGAGCCAAGCTAGAAGACAGGAAGTACAAAGCAATATTTTAGGGCCCAAGAATTTGCTGTGCATAAACAGCCATCACTCTCCCTCCAAAACAGAACAGTATTTCCCTGAAATCTGGTGCTGCGCTAAACTAGTACGATAAGTGCTCCTCTGCCACAATTTCTGTAAAACTGTGTGTTAGCGATACGGTTTTTGCTCAGTCAGTGGGTTAAACCCTGAAACACACGAAAAATATTTATTCTTTTTTAATAATAGTAGTTTTCTGCCCGAACTCAGCCTGGTGGTATGAGGAGATTCCCACACCCACTGGTAATTTTTAATTCCTTTTTGGAAAATTTCCATTTCTGCCAAACACTTCTCAGGTGATCTTGGGCAAATCACAGCCCCTCTCTAGACCTGAGGCTCCTCCTGGACTGGGTGAATTAAAGAGCCCATTCCTGTTCTTCCATTCAATTCTATGACAATCTAATAATGGAAATACTTTGCCTACACTCTCAACACAGCACTGGGGCTCTGGCTAGTCCTAGACTGTTCTTAGAACTTGTTCAGTAACAAGCTCAGGGCAAGATGAGTGGGGTGGGTTCCTGGAGCACCTAGAAGCTGGGTTTAGGAGCCCAGCAGACAGACCTGCCAAAATCAACCACACCAACCCTCCAAACACCAGACATGTTAAAGGGTCAAAGAGGTTGCTATCAACCTGGTCCTCAACCAATAGCTTTGCTTGTTTCCATTGCCAATTCACACACAAACTAATATTGCAGCTGGACCAAGATCACTGAACTTGAAAGAATAAGGTTCACATGCCCCATGATGAAACTTGGCAGCAAATCTGTAATCTCTTCAACAGGGCTAGGGATATGAACACCTTCATCACAAAACAAACCAGCTAGAAATACACTTATTGTTCATTCCCACCTCCATTAGCAGTAAACTTTCTCTCATCTGCCACTATGCTAAGCAGGGCAAAATGCAGGCAAAATTTAATAGTAGATGGAACCAGCCTGAGAGATTCCCTCTATTTCTCTTTGAGCAGCCCACCTTGATTTTGACTTTTCATTAGTGTTTCTGTATTTAATGTGTGGCCCAAGACAACTCTTCTTCTTCCAATGTGGCCCAGAGATGCCAAAAGCTTAGACAACCCTGATAGATCTTTCCAGAACTATGTTCTTTCTTTGGAGTCATCTCTCTCTGTCCCCTCCCCCACTTTTTTTTCAGAAAGTTTATGGTCAACAAACTAATGAATCTTAGTTAATTAATATACAAGAAGGGGACTCTGGTATATTTTCGCTTATGGCCTTCACATTTGTAAAACAGAGAAGACCTAGTATACTAGCAAAACTACTATCTCATCCACTTTCCTTACAAATCCTACCTAGAGAGAAACCAGCCTGAGAGTGAACCCATGAGCAAATGGATATTTCTGGTGAAGAGAGAAAAAGAAATGAAAAATTATCGAACTCCAGAAGCACACCAAACATTGACATACTTACTTAGTTTTCACAACTCTGACAGATAATTTATGTTGTGCTTTCTGCTTGCCTCACACCTTTTGTGCATTTTGGTATGTTTAAGGAATCCCCTGTCTTACAAGTGCTTCCCCAGAGATCTTGGCAGCTAGAACACAGGCACAGAGCCTAGGACCTGCCACTAAGATATACCTGGGCAACAGTTTAATCAGAAATAATGAACCAGTGAAAGGCGGCAGTGCCTGACACCCATTTGTTGACCAGAGTGGTTGCAGAGGCACCCAGTTTTCTGGGGTACCAGTGGTTGTAAGATCAGTTCCCAGCTCAGTGTATCAGTACTGGCAAAGTTGCAGTGGAGTGTGAGTTCCTGGCAGCCAGTCCATGCTCTGGGGAAAAGCAGGGTCAGCAGCTGCTTTATTGGGTCACTACTGCAGCACAGTTTCAGGCCTTGACCCCAGAAGCTTAGCTTCAAGCCTGCTTCTCAAGCCCTCCTACTGCTTTGTGAGGTACCCCATATCCTTTCTGCTTAATCGGCTGAAGTCAGTAGCTGTTGCTTATAATTAAGAACCCTGAGTGTACACAGATAAGTATTGCTACTATCCCTTCTTAATGAGTGGAAAGCAAAGCTGAAAGATAAGAAACTAAAATGGAAAACTAAGTAACTTGCCCAAGGACATACAGCTCATAAAAGGCAGAGACAAAATTTGAAGCCAAAACTGTTTGAAGATAAAGTTGGTGTTGCTTTCAATGTATTAACTGAAAAAAGATCAGGGAAGGGGCACCTGTGTAGGGTGGAAAGGGAAATGGTCTTATCATTTCCACTGGCTCTAGATATCTTTGAGTTGGGATACCTTTTTCTCTTTGCTTGCTCTCACTGTTCTGACTTAACTGTGTGCCAATAAACATATGGGTGATGCTAAAGATAAACCAGCCCCACTGATTTCCATCTCTACCTTCAAATATTGCTGTTCACAGTTTGTAAGAGGTGGGACCACTCTCTGTGGATGGTTGAGGGGGTGGCCAAATGTTGGGGTTTTGTTTACCATTGCTTTTGTTGAGTCACAGAAAGTTATGCATTATTCATAACCTTTAGGTTTGAAGAAAGTTCCCTTGTACATTTTCTGCTCATTGGCTCCACCAGTCCAAGACTGAAATAAATACTAACAGACAATGAAGTCTATAGTCTGAAAACCTGTGCTTTCAAACCATGTGAACTAATGCCCAGAGAACCAAAAAGAGAGGCTGGAAGAGTGGGTTTTAATTCAGAGTCTTGCCGTGTATATTAAAAAATGGAAACTGAGCATATTGATAGATACATAACAAATTTGAAATAATCTACTAAACACATGCAAATTTTAATATCCCTTATGATGAAAAAAGAAAAAGAAAATAGATATCAGGCAGGTGCAAAGAGTGAGAGCAGTTTCATCCACAATGTGGAGGAACAGAAATCTGTCTTGGAGCTCTTAGACTCCATTCTTTTACCCCGTATTTCTAAGTGGTGCTCTCAACCCCTCCACCCCTCAATACCTAGATTACATTCTCTCTCCGAACTCTATTCAAAAACCTACTCATTTTCCTGCAAAGCAAAATGCAAATGATCAATAGCAACTGAAAGCACTACTCCTTCCATAGACATTGGCACTTACGTTTAATCTAAATCTTAAGAAAAGGATTTACACTTGGTAGTAGACATCAGTGGTTCCCATAGTTTCCCCCAAATCTTTTTTTACATTTCATACCAAAAATATCTAACCTTTGATATACATTTTGAAAATTAGGCAACATACTTTGATGGTTAATTTTGTTTTATTTTTCCAGGGTCACAGGGTGCCCAGATACTTGGTTAAATGGTATTTTGGGGTGGGTGTCCATGAGGGTGCTTCTGGATGAGATTAGCATTTTAATTCATAGACTGAGTAAAGCAGATTCCTCATTCAATCCCTTGAAGACCTGCATAGAATAAAAGGCTGGGTGAGAAAGATTTTTTTCCCTTTGCCTGACTGTCTTGAGCCAGAACTTCGGTCTTCTCCTGCCTTCAGACTTGGACTTGGACTGGAACTATGCCATTGGCTCTCCTAGATATCCAAATTGTTGACTATAGATTTTGAGACCTCTTGGCATCCACAATTACTTCAGACAATTCCTTACAGTAGACAGAAAGAGAAAGAGAGAGATCCTATTAGTTTGTTTTTGCTTTTCTGGAGAACCCACACTAATATACATATAAACTACTAGAAAGTAATGAAAAATTGTGGACCTCCCACCCAACCTCAAAAGTAAATTGCTATTGCTCTCACCTTTTCTATTCTCCAGCTATTTTGCCAGAGTCCAAAACATTTTGAACACCTTCTTAGTGTTTTGATCGTCCCCCACTCTGTAGATCCTGCCTTCTCAACAACAAATAGATAAAAAATGGTATTTCCCAGTCTTCCTTGTGCTAGGGTGCCTAGGGCGATTGTGACTGCAGCAATCAGCACTCTTTTTAGCCTGGGAACTCAGTTATACAGGAAATGTGAATATGAGGCATTCATATTTCTAGCAGATGCTGTTGCTGTCTTAGAAAGTCATTTTGGAATGTGTAAGTGCACAGTGGGGTTATTTTTGGAAGCTGACGTTGAGTCCGTTTCTTCAGCCTTGTATTGATTCTTTAACTTCTTTATCCCTTAATAAATTCCTTTCTGCTTGAAGTAAGCAGAGTAAATTCATTGACTACAACTAAGGAAGTCTGATCAATACAAAAACTGGACAATAAGTGATGGTAAACAAGACTTCAAGGGCATGGAACTTTCTCTGGATATTTGACGTGGTTGGGTTTGAAGTGAGTATTTGGGTATATGAGGTGGTAAACCAGCAACTTAAATGATTATCTTTTGTCATTTGAAATAAAGTACCTAAGCCAAAGTTTTGGCTTCCCTTTTAATTGCTCCCCCAAAGACTCTGTTATGTGGGGCTAAGGAATACAAGACGTGTGAGCTGGGAAGGCTCTCCTTACTAGAATCAGTGAATTTCAAAAATAAAAAGACAGACTAGAAAACTTAAATTCTCAGACCTAGGTATTTTCAGAGAAATGAGGAGTTTCTAGGAATTCCCTAAAAGCATCTTTATCTCTGATAGTAACAAGATTGACACGGACAAAAAGCAAATGCAGAGTAAGATCTGGCCAGTTACTGATTTTCAAAGTAGATTAAATTCATGTCCTAACTAGATATCTTCTATGAAAGTCAGGGTATTATTTGGGAAAGAGGTGGCTACAAGAATTGGAATGAGGGCATTTGAGAGTAGCTAGGTGGCTGTGGGTACCCTCAAACCTCATTATACCCCCCTTCCTCAAAAGAAGCCATCCCTCCTCCCCTGTCTGAAGATGCTCCTCCAGCCTTACCTGCTTAAAGACTTTATAATGGTCTCATTTGAGATAGTTAGTTACATTCACACAGAAATTCTAGTTTTCTTTATGCCCTAACCTGTGACCCATCATTTTCCCCAGACTTATAACTAGTTCCAGACCCAGCATGCCCACTGGAGCTGATTGAAAACATCAAACATGGAAGGAAAAGATTCATGTGCCAAAATAATTGCAAGAGTTTGCCAAAATTAATATTGGCAAAAACTTGGAGAATATACACAGTATTCTACCAGAAACATAATTTTATGTAGCAAATCATTCGCATGGATACACTAACCACAGATTCTGGATTCATTCTACTTAGCTTGAGCCTACTGTTAACTTGGTTCATTGACTAAAACCTTGGTTTCACTGTGGCCTATTGCTGAAGGAAGTTGAAATGCCAAAACTGCAGAGACTTAGTGAGATAAGAATGCTGGAATGGATTCATCATATACAACATCTAACATAAACCAAAACAAGCCCAAAGAACACTCCCTTTCCTGAGGCATTGAGGAAAACATTGATGAGGGGAGAACCAGAATCCTTGAAGAGTGCTTTGGTGAATTTCTTCTGTACTCTGGGAATGAAGATAGGAGATATTGCTATTGAGGTTGGTTCCCTGCTTTCAACAGGTTTTATGGGTACCCAGAGGGGTAGACACTAAATAGGATTTAATTGTCAGAAACAGAGTGGGTGCAGTTGGTTTAACAGCAGAATGATTTAACTTGTAGAGATCTTTTGGTAGTGTCTAACTGGTCATGATGTTCCTAAAACTGAACTAGATGGGCAGCCTACAAAGAATGTACCTGGCCTGTATAATTTTAAAAAATGTGCCCTGGCTGGTGTGGCTCAGTGGTTGAGTGCCGACTTGCAAACCAAAGGGTTGTCGGTTCGATTCCCAGTCTAGGGCACATGCCTGGGTTGCTAACCAGGTCACCAGTAGCGGGTGCACAAGAGGTAACCACACATTGATGTGTCTCTCCCTCTCTTTCTCCTTTCCCTACTCTAAAAAATAATAATAAAATCTTTTTTAAAAAACCATAGAGGATTAAAAATTTGTTGTAAAAAGAAAAGAAAAGAAGAAATTCTGAGCCTGGTGAACCTAGACTTAATTCATCATAACCAACATATTTCATCACTGGAGAATCATGGTCAGTCTTCCAATAACCAGACTCTCAATTCAGTGAATGAAAGGAGAGAAACTTTGAGGAATAACATAAGAACCTATGAAAATCTTCCTCTCCTCCTTCACCAAAAGTACCTGCATACACTTACCAAAATAATTGTGTATTAAAGAAAAGGAATCACCTATACCTTTCACAGTTTTTTTTGGATATGACTTTGAATTTGTGCTAATTCCTAGGGACTCAGAATGTCACATCCCCAACCCACCCCCACCTACTCAGAACAGAACTCTCTCTATGGGAATCCAGTGATAAATAGAGTTTGAGTCCAAGTCCATCTCATGGTGGACATAAAGCTTCTCTTAATCCAGCCTCTGGTTATTTCCCCCAGTTCTGGAATTACAGTTTGAAGGGGTAAGTCCAGTAAATACCAGAATCTCAAATTGGCTTCCTGGCCCAAAGTAAGCAACACTGGGGCTGCATCTTCCTAACAAAATAGTAAACCAAAAGCAATGCTATATTTTTAAGAGAATTCTTGAAATTTGTATCATCATCAAAGAAAGGCGAAGGAATGATGATTTCTACTATGTCCCCTGTTTAACTCACTTGCTTAACATGTGCAGTGAACAGATGGACCTTAGAGCACAAGAGTGGATTATCAAAGTCTCATTCACCAACTTCTGTTGTTTCTACTCTTCCTAATGTTCTCTGTACTGGAGAAAATTGACACAACTCTGGCCATCTAATATTCAGTTATTATGCCTATGAATGCTTTTTCTCTAATCTAATAAACCTAATAAGGGTGTCCAACCTGTGGCCTGCAGGCCGCATGCAGCCCAGGATGGCTATGAATGTGGTGCAACACAAAATCATAAATTTACTTAAAACATTATGAGATTTTTATCCTAAGAACCCTGAAACACCAATCCAAAAGAACCTATGTACACCAGCGTTCATAGCAGCACAATTTACAATAGCCAAGTGCTGGAAACAGCCTAAGTGCCCATCAGTAAATGAGTGGATCAAAAAACTATGGTACTTTACACAATGGAATACTACACAGCAGAGAGAAAGAAGGAGCTTCTACCCTTTGTGACAGCGTGGATGGAACTGGGGAGCATTATGCTATGTGAAATAAACCAGGCAGTGAGGGACAAATACCACATGATCTCACCTTTAATTGGAACATAAGGAACGAATGAAAAAAAGAAAGCAAAATATAACCACAGACACTGAAAGTAAGAATAGTCTGACAGTAACCAGAGGGGAGGTGGAAGGGGATGATTGGAGGAAGGGTTTTCAGGAACTACTATAAAGGACCCATGGACAAAACCAAGGGGGAGGGTGGAAGCAAGGGAGGGAAGGGCTTTGGCTGGGATGGGAGGAGCAGTGGGGGTGGGGGGAAAGGCAGACAAATGTAATTGAACAACAATAAAATATTTTTTTTAATTATGAGGGTTTTTTTGTAATTACACGTTGCAATGTATTTACTGTGTGGCCCAAGACAACTCTTCTTCTTTCAGTGTGGCCCAGAGATACCAAAAGGTTGGACACCCCTAGATATAAGAAGCAATTTGCTTTTGCCTCTCGAGGAAAAAACCTTCATGTCCTGTCTCTGAGCTACTTCAGTTCTCCATGTTCCTTTTACGTGTGAGAAAAATGAACATCTATCTTGCATAAGTATTATTTCAGGCCTCCTACACTAACAACTAAAAAAAATGTCTAACACAAACATGGACCACGTCAAAACTCATGTCATAGTCAATGGATACAGAAAGAAAAATTGGGGGATATTTCGGCCTTTGCTATTTAATTACTGCCCAAGAACAAGAATTTAGAGTCAGATTATTTTTCTCGAAAGCTATTAGAAAGGCTAACTTAACTGTAACAGTTCACAAGCTGTTGGTCCACATGCAGTCAATTTGGTAGATCAATCAAATTCTACATTTTCTTTTTTTGAAAAAAATCTATCAAAGAGGTGGTTAGACTGAATTGACCAGTTGTTCCACGGACTGACAAGTCGATTCTTACCAACATCCCTGAATAGATTTAGTCTGTGAGACTCAACTGCCTTTGATTAACAAAATGACCACATTGCCACCACACAACAGCAATTTTTTAAGTTTCTTTTTTAAAGTAGATGTAGCCAGAGACCCATTCTTTTTCTCTTGGTTCTGGAACCAATACAGAATTTGCTGGTTTGACTGAAGGTTTAAGCTCTGTAGACCTCACTAGTGAAAGAATAATAACACTACCCTCACTATAAATTCCATCAGTAGAGGAGTTATTAAGATGAATGAGGCCATATTGGGCCAATTTCCTATTTTATGTAAATCGAAGACAAAGTCAAAGTCACACAGGATTAGAACTATAGGCACTGTTTTCCATAGTCCCAGAGGAAAGTCACTTTATCAGTGTAAACTTGGCACAATTTTGAAACATAACAGCATCCATCTTATCAGCCCACTGACTTGCTGTAGTAAGTTGTGGTATTTTCCTTAATATTTTATGTCCAGAGCCACAGAAAGATTAATGTTACAAGTTAAGCAAATTGATATTTACAGCCTATACAGTTGGTGAATGTTAAAGTCCTTTCCTAGGTCCAGCTTTCTGAGGACCACAGGAGAAGGTCATGCATGTACTATGGAGACAGTACACTTTCCTTAATGTTTAATCCACAGATTGATGTCAATGTTCAAAAGGAGGAAAGACAAGGATAAGCTGCCATCTGTCACTAGGAGCAGGGGTGTAGAGTGATGAATCATTTGGGAAAATATCTATTTATGAATAAGAAAGAAGACTTGTATCCAGCTCCGGGTTACAAACAAGTACTGATTTTATACACAAGAAGGCAACAGTGAAATACTGCTTCCAGAGTCCTGCTGGTTTCTGGATTTTTAAAATATCACCCCCATTGAAGAGTTTTGTTGAGAATGTCAGCTACATGCCAGAGGCTACAAGAGCAACTGAAGCTCTTGAGTAGCTTTATTTCTGGGTCATCAGGGAGGAAGGGAGTGAAAAGTAGGTGCTGCTGTAGCCAGACCAGTGTGGGGCTCTTTTTTCAGTGCTGGCAACATAATCAACACTTGGAATCTGGGTTATCTGAAAAGAGTAGCTGAATAGACCACCCTAAAATATGCCATTTTGACACATCGGTTATTTTGAGTTAAAGACAGTTGAGAAGAAGCAGATACAAGAAAAGTTCCTTGCCCTTCTCCAGTTTGCATAATATAAATTATGCAATGGTGTCCCTGACTTCCTGCTCTCCCGGGAAAGATAAAAGTTAATCATTGGAGACAACTCTAGACCCTTAGAATGGAGACAGCACCAGAGGAATCTATATAATACATTTTACCAACTAGCCTATCTTCCATTAGTTCCTCTATATGTTTACCTTCCCCCAATTTGATGCCCTAGGGACTCATAGGAAACTTCTTTTCCTTTGTCTTGTCACTTTTCTAAAAATGTATTTTTTTAAGATACTACATCAGCCCAAGCTTTATCCACATCTTTGAGTTACTCATCTCTGAGTGCTCCCATGTATATGCACAATGCACATGTTAATAAACTTCTGTATATTTTTCTCTTGTTAATCTGTCTTTTGTCAGTCTACATTAACAGCCCCAGCCAGAGGACCTAGCAGGGTAAAGAAGAAATAACTTTATTTCTCCCCCTACCTCGATTAGGTCACCAAGAAGTTAGTTTCATGCATATCTGACCATTCACCATGAATCAGACTACGATGGAAGATATGCATGGGGTAAGACAAGGAGTCCTCAGTGAACTCACAGTCCAGGAGAGGCAACAAATGTGCAACCCAGCCATTAACACATCAGAGTTCCCGGCTCTTACTACCCCAGAGAAAGAAAAAATGTTGTCTTTCTCTGCCCACTGGCCTTTCACTGGTCCTCAGAGAAGTATACGGCTTTCTCAGATAGTTCTAGGACTTGGGGGAGTAGTCTTGGAGAATGAAAAGATAAGGACCTAAAGAGGGGATCTGCTTATGAAGAGAGGCTGGGCAGATATACCAATAAGCAGAGGGAGGGAGAAGAGAGTGGAGAGAGAGGACAGAGGAGAGAGAGATGGAGGAGGAGCCTGCGTATGAGAGGCTCCAGAGCACTGTGAAACTAGAGAGAAATGGAGAGCAAAGATGAAAGGGGTTTCAAGAAATGCTGGTGGGTGTTCTGGTCTTGATTCCTTTTTATTCCTTTTTATATTATTTGGCAACTGTAAGGTCAAGATTAGGCTTCCTTTTCACTACTTGGGGCTACTAGGGCTGTTTCTTTTTATTTGGTGTCCTTTCAGAGATTGGACCACACGGGACCTTCGCATAAGTAGTCAGCTGCCCCTGGTTTAAAACTCTCTATATCTAAGCCCAGAGGGCACTTTTCACAGAAGCTGCCATTGAACAAGAGTACAAAGAGCAGAGGTTAAACAGGCTCAAGACATAACAGTTATTTGTAAAGCCAAAGGCAATTTGGAAAGTCAAATAAACCTCGAGAATATACCACCCTAGTCAGTGCTACAAAATACAAGGGAATGCACAGTGAGGGAGGCAATGTTCCAGCCAGAGGGACAGTTTGGGCAGTGGAGCAGCTTCTCAGACTGGAGCCAAACATGATCAGCAGCAGATTAGCTAAATAAAATGCAGATTCTGCACCTCATGCTCATTAGGGTGGTTATTATCAAAAAATATAGTAAAATAAAATAACAAATGTTTGTGAGGATAGAAAGAATAGAAAGGAGTTGGAACCCTTCTGCACTGCTGGTGGGAACGTAAAAAGGTGCAGCTCTTATGGAAATGAGCACGGTGAATACTCAAAAACTTAAGAATAGAACTACCATACAATCCAGCAATTCTACTTCTGGATACAACCAAAATAATCAAAAGCAGGGTCTCAATGAGTTATTTGTATACCCATGTTTCTAGTAGCACACTCCACAATAGCTAAGACATGAAATCAGCCCAAATGTTCACCAACGGACAAATAGATAAGCAAGCTGTGGTATATACATACAATGGAGCATTAGTCAGCTTTAAAAAGGAAGGAAATTCTGACATATGCTATAACATGGATGAAACTTGAGGACATTGTGCTAAGTGAAATAAGTTGATCACAAAAATACAAGTATAATACTAAATAATACCACTTCTATGAGGTGCCTAGAATAGTCAAATTCATAGAGAAAAGAATAGTAGAATAGTGGTTACCAGGACCTGGGGGGAAGAGTGGAATGGGAATTTGTTTTTTCAATGGGCATAGAGTGTCAGTTTGTCAAAATGAAAGAGTTTTAGAGATTGGTGGCACAATAATTTGAATGTACTTAACACTATTGAACTGTACACTCAAAATGATTAAAATGGTAAATTCTATGTTATGTGTATTTTACTAAAATTTAAAATTTTTAAATGTGAATGTTGTTCTGTAGGTATGAATGGAATGAGAGATTGGGCATTTCTGGGGCATTTTCTTAGAATTCCAGAGCCCTGGCTATAGCCAGATGCATTCCTCACAGCCTTGAAAGTGGAACCCAGGCCTAGGTGGGTTTTGAACCTCCCCAGGTGATTCCAACATGTAGGAAGGTTCGGGAACCACTATTTTCCACTGAATTGGTTTTCATATCTCACTCTATTCGTTTCCATCTCACTCTCATAAAGAACTGATTGGAGCCCAGAATAGGGGTCTCAGTTCATACTGCCCTTGAGAATCACCAGAGTTGCATTTAAAAAGCTTTGTACTTTGGCTCCACCATTTCCCACCCCCACCCCAAGAGACTCTAATTTAATTGGTCTGGAGAAAGGCTGCATGGGTAGTTTTAAAAGTTCTCAGGTAATTCTAACTGAAAATTCCTAGCTGAGATGCTGTAAGTTAACCCTGTCCACTCCCTGATCCAGTCCACATGCTCAGACTCTGCCCCTTGCCTGTCATGTACGCTAGTCCTGGCATCCCACACTCTGACGGCAGTTTGATTTTCCACGTACTAAAGTGTGGCTGATGATTAAGGGAGCAGAGTGCCAACTAATCAAGCGTGTCTGGCAGGCACTGAATGCTGTCAGGAATCATGGATGCACTTCTTTTGTACCAATTAGCTTCATGCCCAGAAAATATTGATCTGTGGCCATAAACCACACAGTTTACTTTAGCCTCACAAATTCATGTCATTTATTACAAAAGAAGTCAGAAAAAGTGTGCTTGGTTTATACAACTTGTCCTACTATGGGGGTGGGGTAAGCAGGGAATTTGGGAAACATGTGTATGATGGTTAAATTTATGTGTTAACTTGACTGAGCCGCAGGGTGCCCAGATATTGGTTAAACATTATTTCTGGGTGTCTGTGAGGATGTTTCCATATGAGATAAATGCCTGACTGCAGACTGAGTGTAGCAGATTGCCCTTCCCAGTGTATGTGGTCCCCATTCAATCCTTTGTAGGCCTGAATAGAATAAAAGTCTGAGTAAGAACAAATTTTCTCTCTCTGCCTGACTGTCTTGATCTGGGACATTGTTCTTCTGTCTTCAAACTCAGACTTGGCCTGGAATTAACATTATCAGTTCTCCTTCTTCTCAGGGTCTTCAGACTTGGATTGGACCTATCCCATCAGTTCTCCTGAGTCTGGACTCAGCATCCATAACTGTGTGAGCCAACTCATGCAAGTTGTAAATATGAACTGTGGCTCACACAGTCATGACCACTGAGGAGTCCAGGGCCAGGAGAGCCAATGGTATTGTGCATACATATATGTATAATACATATACATTTATACATTTACATATACACTTATAATATATATGTATATATTTATAGTTTATTGGTTGTGTTTCTCTGGAAAACTCTAATACAATGTGTCCTAGTAGTAGTTTATTCACTTATCCACCACTACAGATATACATATTTGTAATGAACTGAGCCCACATTGCAACAGGCACACTTCGGGGTATTTGAATAAAATCAGCATTCACTCTCCCAGCTGTAGAAGCCAACCTTTTCCAGATTAGAATCAAAATCCAGACTGGTACCTTATATATAACATAAGGTAGGGATTGGTATCCGTGCTTATTAGTAAACTTCAGCAATCAGACATCATATTAAGTCTCTGCCTGTCATCTCTAATGTTAGACCCAGGGGTTTATGCAACCTCTAAGGCACAGTGTCAGGCAGGGCTAAGGAGAAAACATACTTTATGAACTCTGATTGCCTCTTGTTACCCCTTGCTAATGTAATCTGCGTTGCAGATTAGAATTAGCATAATATTATGGGTAATGCCAAGCAAAATGCTCTGAGCCACAGTGCTGTTTGTGGTATTGGTTCTGTTCTTCAGGAAGTTGCCTGAGTAAGAGCATAGCAAGAGCCTATGTTTTCTTGCCAGAGTTGCAAGGGAGAACATTTCCTTTGCCCTTTCCCTTTTCAAATAATAAATCAGAGAGTAACAGGCTTTATCACTGCGTCAAGTATGACTGCTCATGGCCAAATAACATTTAACAAAATTCTGTTAAGTCACAGGGTTTATTTATTTGTTTTATTTCCCTTTGACCTTTCAGATAAAAACTGTGACTAGCAACAATATTTGGGCCAATTACATTTATAATGTGCTATTTGTAAAGAACTGAAGCCATGGCCTTTTTAGAAATAGGCACACATATACACCTACACAAAAATACAACTCTCCCAAGTACAAGGTCCTTGCTGATTACACATTGGCTTCTCTCACCTGCCATGTTTTACTATAAATTTCTTGAGGGCAGAGGCCTGGCCTGTTTGATAGGATCTGTTTCACGCTAGGGGGGCTCTTGGACTTGTGGCTTTTTGATTTTTATTCACCCACCTCCTTTAACACTGAAAGGACAGACTATGGAAGAAACACTAACCACTGATTCTCATTTAACCTTGAATGCAGAGGAGTCAATGGCACTTACTGGGTTCTGGGAGGAATTCATGGTAAGTGGATAGTGAGATTCTGGAGTCATGTCTGCAGCCTTCAGCTTAGTCTGAATCTCTGGACTGAATGTGGCTCCCTATGCAGACTCACTAGCCCCTCATCCAGGGAAAGACAGAGGGGAGTCAAACTCATTTTCACCAGGGGCCACATCAGCTTCACAGTTGCCTTCAAAGGGCCAAATGCAATTTTAGGACTGTGTAAATGTAACTGCTCCTTAACAGTTAAGCGAGAGTTTGGTGCTGCCGCCAGGTAGAAACAAGGTGCTGGACCAGATATAACAAGGTGGAGGGCTGGATTCAGCCGTGGGCCTTGTGTTTGCCACCCGTGCTCCACACTGATGTCAGCTTGCCCACTCTGGACTAGGTCTCCATCTCACTTTTCTGGAACCCTCTAAACCCACAGTTCTGTCCTGAAAAAATTGTTTCCTGACTAAGGATATTACCTCTCCTGTTCACTTCAAAGTAAAATGAGACCCTTGATCAAAAGACTTAATTAAGCTTGTAATTTTTCTGATGGGAGAACCAAGACATGAAGCTGCGGTTTTGGTTTTTCCCATGTGTAGAAACAAGAATATAGAGACTGTTGTGCTACTAACTGACTAAAACCCTTTGGAAAATCATTTTTCTCTATAAAGTTGATTGGTGTTGACTATGAATACCCCTTATTAATGTCATTTTCACTGTTTCCTGATGTTAGATATTTTCACCATTGCTATTGTACATTGCCAGGTTAATTATAGATAAAGTGATGTGTTTTTTTTTAAGCGCTTAGCTCAATGTTGGTTATAATTTTAAACTTGCAAGTACTTGAAAATAGGATGCATGAATTGCATCTTAATGAAAGTTTAAGGGAACTTTATCTGGTGCAACTGATATTTTTGTGTTTTCCCCCACTTAGAATATCTTCATTCTTTTTCTCTGGATATGAAAATAAAACTTGCTCATTATGAAAAATTCAAGCAGTATGAAGGAGTGAAAATTATCTACAATTTCACTATCTAATGACTTCTGTAGATTTTTTTAAATTGAGATATACTTCATACACCATCAAATTTATCTTTTTAAAGTGAGCAATTTAGAGGTGTTTGGTATATTTGCAATGTTGTACAGCCATCATCATTATCAGTACTCCCAAAACTTTTTCATCACGCCAAAGAAACTCCCACACCTATTAGTTCTTCCCATCCCCTGTTCCCCCAGTCCCCGGCAACCACCAACCTACTTTCTGCCTTTATGGATTTCCCTATTCTGTACATTTAATTTAATAAAACTATATAATATGTGGTCTTTTGTAACTGACTTCTTTCACTTGATGTTTTAAAGGTTCATCCATATTGTAGCACATAACAGTACTTCATTTTTTTCTTTTTAAATGAGTTTAATAGAGTTTATTTGAGCCAAACAGACTATACAATAGGAAGCAAGATTTCAACAGCCCCAAAAAATCCTTAGTACTTCATTCTTCTTTATGCCCATTTCATGCCCAACAACATTTCATTGCATGGACATAGTACATTTTTAATCCATTCATTATTTGTTGATAAACAGTTGGGTTGTCTCCACACTGGGGCTATCGTGAACAGTGCTGACATGAACACTTGTGTACAGATTTTGTGTGAACATATGTTTTCAATTCTCTTGGCCTGAGAATATTTTAATAAATAAGATTTCAAGCTTTTGCTGTGTATATCTATATTTACAGATGAAAATATTGTTATATGTCACATATGGGCCCCAACTACTTACTCCTTTTTTTGTTAGGAGAAATAATTCCTGTAGGCAATTGTTTTCGATCAGTTGCCAAATGACTTGTACTGCCTTCTATGGAAAGAACACTGCAGGTCTGTCCAGGAAGTATCCAGCCATGCAATATGAAAAATAGAGACATTTATTGAAGAAGATACAAGATATAAGAAACACTGTACATAGGACAATGACACCTCTGTCCCTTTCAAAGTAGGTACCTTGGGACCTTATATTGTTCTCTCAGCATCTCCTTCAGTGTTCAAAACACTCTGCAAAATCAGCCGTCAGCTGTCCCATCTTATTTTCCTGAATCTCATCAACAGTTTTCCGTTTCAAAGGTGATTTGAGTTTTGGGAAAAGCCATAAGTGACAGGGTGCCAAATCTGGGCTGTAGTGGGGCTGAGTCACCTGGGTGATTTGATATTTCTCCAAAAATCTCTGCATGAGATGTAATGACGTAATGCATGAGCAGGCATGTTTTCTGATGAAGCTACCAATCACTAGTTTCCCGTAGCTGCACCCTTCCAAATCATCCCAGTAGTTTCCACAGAGGAATGTTCAAGCTTAATGCAAAATTTGATGCAGATTTGTTGCTCTACTTGCTCAGTCATTTTGAATGTGATGGCCACACAGCACACACGCTCACTCTTGGCATCTGCAGCCCCCACTGACTAGTACCGTGAAGTTGTCATTGTTCACACATACACATTCCAGTCCACTCTCCTTGGCTGCTAGATTATATCCATGTCGTGCAAACTGTTCTCATTATATTAGCAATGACTGGACTTTTTCTGGACAGACCTTGCATATCCTCACCCCACCATCATTCACAGCATGTTGCTTGCCTTGGCCAATGGTCTGTTATTAGAGGTAACATACATGATGACTGAGGGGAAGTTTTAGAGCTGTTGTGTGTTTCTTGGAGCTGTCTTTCTCTCTGCCACGAGTAGCAAACTGCGTCTTCAGCTTGGGTCCCAGAATGAGAAGAAACAGGAGCCTCAGGAAGCTGCAGCTCCCTGTAGCCATAATGATATATGAAAGAGGAACAAGTTATTATTATAATTAGTAGTGATCGTTTCTATAGAAAAGCTAAGAAATGCATAAATAAATCATTTATTATCTACTTTTTCTACCTAACAATGCACTATGGGAGTTTTTAAAGATGTAAACTTATAACAGTGGCATTACCTAAACTGGAGTCAAAATAGATGAAGTGACTTGCTCCAGGTGACAAGGTTAGTAAGAGAGACTAAATCAATTTTATATTCCCATTCTGATTTACAATTCAGTTTTCTAATTTAAGTAGAGGGTAGTCTTGGACCTTTTGATGAGATTATAGAACATTTATAAAGATCCTCATGCAACTACATGGTTTGTAGGGCTGAAAATTCCAGACTCACTTATGTTGTACTAATGAGTTAATACTGATTAGCAAACTGTAAAAAACTGAAATACATGTTGTGCTTTTTGCAAAAAGGTTTTTTTTAAAGGCAGGGAGGATATCATAAGAGCAATTCCTTGTTTTTTATCATTGCAGACTTGAGGTCTGGGATCACTACTGACAAATAAGTAGTTCTCTGCTTTCAGTCCGTTTTGCATGCCCCACCAAACTGCCACTCCATTGTGCACAATTTAACGCAATTGCCTGCTTTGCCCCAGAGGCTGAATGCTTAGCCTGCAAGGGGTCACGGATGGAAGAAAATCTTGGCCAGCATCTGCTCACGCTCCATCTGGTTTAAGGCAGTGTTTCCACCTCTTTTTCTATCTTAAACTCAAATAAATAACAGTGTTTTATGACTAATGTTCAGAGACAAAAGATTTTGGTAAGTCGCCACTATTGTTTAATAATAGCTGACCCCTTACAATCACTGTGGTGGAAAGACCCAGTTTTCAGTCCTTAATATTACTTATAGGTGACCAAATGGCCACTGGTGGTCTTTAGAAACCTAAACCCAGCAGGTCAATACAGCAGTCCCCCTTTATCCACAGGGGACACATTCCAAACCCCCGGCGATGCCTGAAACCACAGATAGTACCAAACCCTATACACACACTGCTTTTTCCTATGCATACACATACCTATGATAAAGTTTAACTTATACATTAAGAACAGTGAGAGATTAACAACAATAATAATGAAATAGGACAATTACAGTGTAACAATATACTGTAATAAAAATTACATGAATGTGGTGTTTCTCAAAATATCTTCTTGTACTATACTCACATTTTCATTTAAAGGAAGCAATTTATGGCCTCTCTGGTGTATCTGAATTGCCACAGTCACTATTCTTGTGCTGTGGGTCATCATTAAGTTATGAGGGTGACTGTAACACAGGCACTGGGACACCACGACAGTCCATCTAACAACCAAGATGGCTACTGTCAGGATGGTGGGGTAAGAAAACCTTTCAGCTACTATTGGACTAACAGGCAGGGAGTGGGTACAGCATGGAGATGCTGGCAAAGGGATGATTCATATCCCAGGCAAAATATCACAAGATTTAATCGCACTATTAAGAATGGTGTGCAATTTGAAAGTTATGAATTGTTTATTTCTGGAATTTTCCACTTAGTATTTTTGGACTGTGGCTGACAGTGAGTAACTGAAACTGCAGAAAGTGAACCTGCGGCTACAGGAGGACTCCTGCACAGGAAGAGTTTCCTTCCTTATGTTATACTGAGTAGCAAAACTCCATTAAAAATCATTGACTTCCGTGCTTTCATAGAGGTGAGAATAGCAATTTAAGAGGTTTATTTTATGGATCTTTTTCCTCAAATTTTTTGTATTTACATGCATAAACATATAAGATGCTACCAGAATGCTCAAATTGTTAACCTTTTTTATCAAATCAATTTTATGTTTATTATGACAGGACTTTAGAGCTTATCTCAATGTACAAGCAAGAAAAATGATAACTTCATGATGTAAAGGGCATATCTTCAGGTCATAAGGCAAGTGGCAGAGCTGGTACTGGAACTCCTACCTCCTGACTCTCTAACCTGTGCTCTCTTTTTACTCCATGCCACTTCCTTGGCAAGTATATAACCAAGTGAGAATTTGTAAGACCTCTTCAAGATGAATATAAGATGTGTCACTGAATCTTCTAGAAAGTTGAAACACTCATGGGAAGTACTCACCCTATGAGTGGGCACGAGCCATGCCAAGCACTGGGAACAAAGATATCTGCTAAATCGATGGACAGGAGCAGATACACGTCTCGATCTGGTGGCAAAATTGTGACCAAGTAAGGTTGTCCAATCCTCATATTGTCATCCCAATGAGACAAGCAAAGACTAGTCAGAGACAGTGTCCTCAACAGCAATAGGACAGGGAACACTGAGAGGGGCTATTGTTAAGACCCTGCTGATGTATTAACCCCTCAGCTCAGCAAGATCCAGGTCTGCTCCATGAGAGGTAGGAGCAACACTGGCCACTCCGGTTGCCCTGCGATTAACCCTTCTCCTCACCCAGTCAGGAGCATTCAATACCTGGATCAGAAGGAAGAGCAACATCCTCTGGCCAGATTCACCAGGGTGTCCGCATTTTGCCATGACCCTGGTGTTCTCTGGAACTGGGGGAAAGGTCAGAGGATGCAAGATCCTGACAAAGTGGGGTGAAGGGGAAAACTAAACTCAGCAGGTGACCACTGATGCTGATCCAAGCCCAAGCTTCCAAGAGGGAATTAGAAATGCCCTTCATGGGAGGCTTACACAGGACTTAGTCTATTTGTTTTTAAACCACCACATTATTCTTAGGCACAGTGTTTCATAAGGGCCCCAAGATAAGCCAGTGTTTGGAAGGCTAAAAAGGTGAGACACCCAGGCTCAGTCAGTAGTAAGAGGACTTGTGGAAAAAATTAGGTCATTCATTGTTCTAAGGTATCAGAGGACCAAGAGTCTAAATGATTTTGCCTGTTTAGCTTTAAACAGTTGCTGGGAGAATGGGGTGGAAGAAGGAAGCTCAAACCATGAAATAATGTGGAAAACAGACGTGGTATGAATAATCATAGTAGAAAGATCTTTTTATATGAGTAAGAAGAGTTGCAAATCAGTAGAATTCTTGGTAGAGAGTTCTACATAGATTATTCTTGGCATTTTAAATTTCTTTTCCTTTTCTCTCAACTCCCTCAAATAGCCTCTGCTCACTGAAAAAAAGCAAATTCAAAATACCAAATAAATCCTCCCTCTGACTATAAAACTCCAATGTGCAGGCATTCTGTCACTGTTTGTTATTAAGTAATTTCTGTTTCCAAATGTAATTTTTGTCCTCTTCTATTCCTTTCATACTTCCCCAACATTCTATACTCCCAATCAGCTCTTTCTCAAAACATACCTATTACGCAGGTCAGGGAGAGTTTTATGTGTACATTCCATTGGAATGCAGAAAGTGAGGTTAAGTGGTAAGATCAAGGACACAGAGACAGCCAGGGGCAGAGCAAAACCCTGGAGGCTCTACCACCCAGGGTTTTGCATGCCTCATTATTATACCTATCTCAAAACCCTTGCTGAGACTGGAGTCCCTCCAGCTTTTTTCATCACCATTAAAAATATTAATAGTCTGAGAATCCAGAAGACCAACTAGAGTTTTCTTGAAACACCTTACCATAGCTGAATTGAAGCATGCTCAGGGTGAAGCATCATTAAGCTGCACTGCCTGTGGACCAAGCAAGACTAAAGCAGCAGAAGCCTACCTATGAAACTAAAGGTATACTCAAAGTCACCCTCATTAGTGTGAGCTTTTCACCCACTTTGCAGTCCCTCCTCTATTAACAAGAGGGCCCCACTCCAATAGCACTCTGGTGTCAGCATTATCAGTGGTGTTAAGACGTGTTTAAACCCTGACTTAAATGTGAGGCTTGGTTGGGCAGCATTCTGCACAGCAAAGGGCCATAGGTTTGATCCCCATTGACTCAGTTGCCTGGGATGAGCATTCAGTCCCCAGATGGGGTGATACAAGAAGCAACAGGTGGATGTTTCTCTCTCACATCAATATTTCCCTCCCTCTTGAGTTTCAGGGGGAAAGGAGAAGGGTTTATAGGAACAAAGTTAAAAGACACATGGATAAAAACTAGGGGGAGGGTGGTAATGGGAGGGAAGTTGATAGGGAGGGGTGGGTGGGCTGGATTGGGAGTAAAGGGGAGAAAACTGTACTTGAACAATGATTAAAATAAAATTTAAAAAAATATTTCCCTCCCTCTTTATCTCTCTCCCTTCCCCTCTCTCTAAAAATAAATAAATAAAATCTTAAGAAAAGAAAGATATGTTTAAGTGCTGGCTTATTCTTCTCAGGAGGGCATGGGTGAATCACTCCTCTATCTCACCCTCCCTTTGCAATCCTTGCTTTGCAACTATTCCTTTCACATTTATGATGGGAGAGCAATGGACACTACCAAGGACTGGGTTGAGAAGTACCATTCTGTTCCAAGGAAGCTGAGCTATGGGGGCTACAAGTGTGACTCCGCCCTTGGGGAAGCTCAGAACCTAAGAGTACCTCCCATGACCGATTGTAAAGTGACATTGTCAGATGTTGGTCCTCCTGACCAAGACCCTGGGCTGAGAGGGTAACAGCTGCTCCTTGAACCTCATCAGTCAGGGCGACGCATTCTCCCCTGCCCACCACACCCGGGCTTACCAATCAACGTACCTATTGATGTGGCCACATAAATCTAGTGTTCTCATTCAGTATTTGGACTGCTCACTATGAGAAACTAGAGGCTATAACTTTAAATTCTAATGTTAATCAATCTTCCTGAGAGGTTTGACACCAAAGCAGAAAGTCTTCAAGGCACATTAGCTTGAACCTATCTGACAACAGCAGGCAAAGGAAGAGTACCTGTTTTCTAATCTCATCTCCATCCGTAGCTACTCAGGTGACCAAGTTACAGAACCTCTCTCAGTCTTCTCAATTTTCTTATCTGGGGAAAGACAATACTTCCCACTTTGCCTTTAAGTATTTCAACAATGACATTAAGTAACACAGGCAAAGATGCACGGTAAAATGTGAAGCAGTGTATTCAAGAGGGAGATGATTGTTATGTCTTTGTTCATGTCTGCTCCCAGACTGCTGTGTGAAAACTTGAGGACCCTGGTCTCATGGAGCCAATGTCAGCCAGAAGATTTCAATCATCACCAGTGTAAGCTAGTAACTGTCCATTTACAAGGACTCCCTGAATTCTTGGTGAAATTTATTCCCTTTCTAACAACAATAACATATTGTAAACCTCTTGATATAATGCCCATGAGAAGGACAATTTACCCTCTGTATGTATTTTTTCCCAAAACTTATAACCCCAGTCTGATCAGACAAATCCAAACTGAGGAAATTTTACAAAATATCTGATCAGTATCAGGTCACAAAAAACAAACAAAAACCCCACCAAGATTGAGAAACTGTCACCAACCAGAGGACTCTAAGGAATCATGAAAACTGAAAGCATTGCCGTATCCTGACCTGGGTCCCAGAAGAGAAAAAGGGCATTTGTGGTGGGGTGGGCAGGGGGAGTGGTGAAATCTGAATAAAGCCTCCAGGATAGTTAATAGCAATGTACCATGTGAATCTCCTAGTTTTGACAAATATACCTTGATTATAGAAGCTGTTAGCATTAGGGAAAACTGGGTGAAGGGTACACAGGAAATCCCTGCACTGTTTGCAATTCTGCAAATCTATCATTATTCCAAAATAAACAGTTTATTTTTAAGAAACTTAACAAACATATCCACCAGTCATATTGTGGGACTGTATTTGAGTCTTGATTACACAAATGACAGTTGACTCTTGTGCCATGTGGGGGTTAGGGGCACCAGCCCCACACATAGTCAATAATTCACGTATATAACTTCTGACCCCCCAACAAAATTTAACTACTAATAGCCTACTGTTGCCCAGAAGCCTACTGTTGACCAATAACATAAATAGTCTACTAACACATATTTTGTATGTTACATGTATTATTTATTGTATTCTTATAATAAAGTAAGCCAGAGAGAAAAAATATTATTAAGAAAACCATAAAAGAAAATAGATTTATGGTATTTATTTTTTAAAAATCCACACAAAATTCAAACCCATATAGTTCAAGAGTCAACTGTATTTTAAAAAATTCATTTATGATACAACTGGAAATTTAAACACGGGATATTTGATTATATGTGGAATTAATTATTAATTACTTTTAGGTGTTTTAATAGTACTATGGTTATATATTTTTTAATCTTTATATTTTAGAGATTAAACTAAACATATTTTAGAGATGAAATTGTTACGGGCAAACATCCTAGATGTTAGACCTTGGTCCTCAAGTTTTGCTAAGGAAGGTTTGAGAGTCAAGTCCCAAATACAAGCAAAAGTTTACTTAGAAAGTCACAGAGGTAGACCAAGTGAACCATGGAAGAAGTGAGCCACCTGAGATGTGTGGCTCAGGAAACAAGTTACAGAGGCAAAAGAAGAATCCTTGGAACTTAGGAGAAAGAAGGCAAAGGTATGCATCTTCAGGGAAGAAAGAAGGAGGAAAAGTGTGAGAGAGAGAGCGTGTGTCCTCTGTCTTCAGGCTTTCTAGGTGGTCTCTACTGATTGGGTGGTGCCAGAGCAGGGGCTCATTAGTGCTGACATCAGCCTTGCCCAGCTTGGCCTTGCTGCTTTTCTGGGCCTGGAGCTGAAGCACAACTGAGGCCTAGATGTTATCTCTGGGGCTTAATGCTTAAGGGCAGAGTTGTGCAAGGGCTTGCATGGGAGTCCTGTGAGGCTATTCTCTGGCAGCCTTGTTCTTCCTCTATGGGGGTCTACCACATGACTAGCAACATGCCAGGGAAGAAAAGTTCAGGGGAGGGTCCAAACTGCATGACCAGCGATATGAAAAGTCAGGGAGTCTAAACTGCATCACCAGAGATATGCTAGGGGGAAAGAAAGTTCACCCTGGGGGCAAGGTCCCACCCTACAGTTGCCCACTGCTAGGCTCCCAGGGATTTCTGCGTAGGGGACTTTCTGTACCTGGCCTATTGCTCCCACTCTGCTCTGGTCTAACTGCCTACTATATCAAAATGACATAGTGTCTGGAATTTGTTTCAAAATAATACAGGAAGGGGAAGTTGGGGATGTTGGTTAAACAAGGCATGAGTAAATAATTATTGAAAATGCTATAGCTTTGTAATAATTCTCAATATCAGCTAGGCTAAGACCTTCTTCTGGAGTATGTCGGATATTCATGGCCCTTTGTTGTTCTGTTTATATTTTTAAATCCATTTGTCAAGTTCTATTAAAAACTCTACTGAAATTTTTATGGAAAAAATGGGTGATGGATATATAGGAGTTCATTATTCTGTTTTACTTTTTTTTTCATTTTGTAGAATTATAAAAAAATATATTTAAAAAAACCCAAAGGCATAAAACCATAATCCCATACATTTTGTGCTGCTCTATTTGCCACCCCCAAAATCTCCCCGGTTCTTTTCATTCAGTCTCCTGTTCTCACCAAACCCACAGACCATCTTTGTGGTCAAAGTTCTCTCTGGGTGGTCCTCTCGCATGAGCCTCTGGGACTTGCTCAGAGGTTCTAGAACACCATCATCCAGGTAAGAAATCAAGGCCAGGAACCGGAATAGGTTTTCCCCATATTCTGGTGGCCACAAGAGCCACCTGAGCTCAGCAGTGAGGAAAGAAGGTGCTTATCATGAATCTAATGGCGGCCTCTGTCCTTCAGCTGATTCTGTAAGCAGAGGTCCATCCTCTCTCTCAGTGATGATTTTGACATTTTACCTTCTTTCAGCCTCCAAGCAAATTGGATCTGAACACAGATGAGTGGGAAGAGGAGCGAGGACAGTCAAGACTTAATTTTAATGCAGAGAGCTTTTTCTTCCCCAGTGCAGAAGTCTTATTAAAGAAACAGCAGGATACTGACAGGAAGCTGTGTGTAAGTAGAAATAACACTTATTATAACAAGTCAGAACAGCAGGCAGATAGTTTTGTTTGTTTGTTAATTATATCTGGTTTTATTTTCTGATGAGTGCCTTAAGAAAGGATCGAGACATACACAGAATGCACATGTAATTTGTCCACATTTAAGAAATATAATCTATAGCTCTTTCCCATGCACAATATTCCCAGAGAAAACAAAGCATAGTTGTCTTTCGTGTTAACTGTATCCAGATTTAATTTCAATTGAATGTCTACATGGACATGAATCACGAATGATATACAGCTTTTAAAATGAGGACTCAAATGAGAAAGCAAAAGAAAATAAAAACAAACAAATACACAAACAAAAAAATTCTTTGAGGAGCAGAGTTGGGAGTGAATTAACTGCAACACTGGTTTTAAATTGTCCTGGGGTAAAGTAAGCTTTCTGGGCTTTCTGTTTGCTTGTTTGTTGTCAATGAGTAATTACCAAAAGGACATAGTTCACATCTTGCCATTTTTATCCAGAACTAAGGTTTTGCATTACACATTTGTGCTCTATGTTTTTGTTTTTATTTTTTTAAATAAAGACACTTTATAGTGTAACTATAAACACCTGCAAAACCAATCAAGGATGCCTCGGAAATGAGGTCTATGCAGAGAGAGCAGTCTCAATCATTTACACCAGAACAAAAATGCATGCAATAAAAAAAAGTATAGTAAGTGGTGGGAAAAGCAGATCTGTTGCCTAGATAATCCATAGCATCCTCTTCATTCCCAGAGTAATTGACCTGCCTCCTTTTTCTCTAGGTACTTTCCTCTCTCTACACCACCTTCAAAACTCTCCTTTAAACTGGTGCCTCCTACAGGAAGCCCTGCCTGGTTAACTGACCTGATCCTTTCATTCTGCTCCTCATTGCCCCAAGAAGCATGTATGTATTTTGCATTTGGTCCTTAGTAGCTTGTTTTGTTATTATTAAAGTGTTCCTCTGCCTTCACGTCTTTATTTTATCTACCCCCTTATACAGAAGTTCTTTAAAAACCTTACTGTGTCTTCCATTTGCTGGGTATTTCCCTAGGGTGCTCTCTGTCCACAAAGAGGACTCTTAGGAATGTTGTCTAAAAACTGGGTAGAGCCTAGATCAAAGTGACTGCTTTGGCCTCGGCCTTTGGGTCCCTTCTAAAAAAAAAATTGTGGGGAGGGATGAGATTACATAAATTACATTAATTAGATTCTTTTTAAACCTTTTTTAAAAAATCTGCTATGTAGGGATAATGTAAAATTTTCTTTCCCTTCCCCATCTACATTTCCCCGAGAGAGAGAGAAAGAAGGAGAAGAAGGAGGAGTGGGAGGAGTGGGAGGAGGAGAGAGGAGAGGAGAGGAGA
>PVIA01007048.1:0-88533 GCA_004024845.1 Tonatia bakeri
ATGTGCAAAAGCACCACCTGGAATGTTAGAAATATTAAAACCATAATGTGTTGGGCTTGAAAAAACATTAAAGGGACCTTAGATGTTGAAATCCCTGCTACGTCTCTGGTTTGAGGACAATGCTTGCATCCCCTACAAAATGTGAACTAGGTGTTTTGACAAAGACCTGCTCTAATTCTTCAAGCAGCTACACTAAAAGACAAATAGTTGTACTTATATAACAAATTATATAAGAAGAGTTAAAAATACTGAAAACTAGTCATGTTAATAGAACACAAAAATCTTGTATTTAGAGTCTCAAAGACATCAGGAGTTTCTGCTTAGTTAAATAAATAGTCCTAGCATTTTTATTTTTTTGCACAAAAATCGCTTATCTTTTTGTATATCTGTGGAAGATAAAATGGTGGTTCTCAGCTACATGGAAAGACTGTTGCTTTCATTTGGCAAAGTTTTGTCACCTGCTTTTATGTCCTTCTGGGAAGGCCCACCCCAATTTACACAGTTTTAGTGGAGCCAACTCTAACCTCAATTTTAGGCAAGAGCACATGATGTGAAGACTAAGCATTTCGCAGCTTCCTGATGACTGGGGCCATATGGTTGTGCAGCCCCAGTGAACTCAGTAGAGTCATGGGTTTCTAGGAAAAGAGACTTTCCCTTATATTTTGTCATCCAGAAGCTTGAGAGGTTGCAAGGTTGGGGTTGCTACCATTATTACACTCCCACGTGAAGTCTGAGTCTGAAACACCAGAGTGAAGGACTGAGACGAGAAATACAGGAAATGGATCTTTTATGATATTTTGTGCCCTGAATCTACCAAACCTGGAAGTCATTGGACACCTGGATGTGTAAATTTAAATGAAGGAAATTTTTTTCTATTTGTTTAAGTCAGAACAGGTTGGATTCTCTACCCCTTATAAGCAAGAATGCCCAAACATCAGATCAGACACTGGAGTTAAAGGGTCCTCTGTCACCCAAATGATCGAATGCTAAGAAGAACCTCTCACCACCTGAACTTTTCATTATAGATAATGTCATGTTAGCATTCACCTTGTATTAGAATGCCACTGTGACAAGGACAGTTAATATTGAGAGGAATTTAAAAGCCAGTTGCATATTTAAATAATATTTTATTAGCTATATTATCTAAGTAGTAATATCATAAAATATAATATATTGTACTGATTCTGAGTACCCATTCCACTGTGTGGGTTTTTTGCTGACACCACCAAATGATTCTCAGACATCAAGAGGGACTCACAGAACTCCAATAAACATTGAACTTGCTAGAAAAAAGTTTATTACAAATGAGCATAACTCAGGAACCACCAAAGAAGAGATGCCTAAGGCTAAGTATGGGAAAGACCATGGACCTCTCATGTCCTCACCAGGTTTACCACCCTCTCCTAATCTCCACATGTTCACCAACCTGGAAATTCCATGAACTCAGTCATTTTTAAATTTTTATTATTATTTAAATATTTTATTTATTTATTTTTAGAGAGGGAGAGGGAGTGAGAAAGAGAGGGAGAGAAACATCAGTATGTGGTTGCCCCTTGAGTACCCCCCACTGGGAACCTGGCCCACAACCTAGGCGTGTGCCCTGACTAGGAATCAAACTGGTGACCCTTTGGTTCACAGGTGGACACTCAATCCACTGAGCCACACACCAGTCAGGGCAATTTTTGGATTTTTATCAAGGCTTCATTACATGGGCATGATCGATTAAATGATTGACCATTGGCAATCTAATCAACTTCCTGCTACTCTCCACTCCTGGGAAATGGGTGGGGACTAAAAATTCCAACCCTCTAACCACAAGGTCTATTCTGGCTATGGCCCCCCAGGCCTCATCAATATGACAAAACACCTTGATGTCACTCACTACTTAGGAAATGCCCAGGGTTAGGACCTCATCAGGAATAGAGATGAAGACTGTACACACACACACACACGCGCGCGCGCGCGTGTGTATATGTTTTTGTTTAGTTATGAATCACAGTATAATATATTATAATATAACACAATGTAATATATTAACTAATAATAACTAAAGTTTTATTTTATTATGAAAAAGTTATATTAAGTCAAAAATGGAGAGCATAAATCCCCACATATTAATCAATATTGATTAATATGCTCTCAATAATTATTAGGATTTTACCACATTTAGTTCATCTATATTTTTTACTCCTTACATAGGCATTTCAAAGAAAATGTGAGACATCACACCTTTTCTCCCTTAAATGTTTCAGTATGCTTCTCTAAGAATTAGAAATATTCTCTTACATTACTATAATGTTAATCTCACATCTAACTGAAATAATATCCAGTTCACTATTAAATTTTCATGATTGGCTAAAAAATACTTTTGTAGTATAGCTTTTAAATAAAGTATATCTTTAAACTCAAATTATGTGTCAGACGTCTTCTGGGTATTTTACATGTGTTGCCATAACCTCTAAAATTGGAGATACTCAAGGACTTGACTAAGAATGGTCAGATTCAACAGCCTAAGCCCTAGATAGCTAATACCTAAATAATGTCTAAAGAGGATAATGCCTCTTTTATTTTCCTAAAACTTTACCAGTATTCCTTTTCCTGTTTGGTTCCTTAAAAAATTACAAAAGAGTAGTATTATTCTGTTTCTGTTACATTTTTTTACTTCTTTTCTTGGTGTGAAATTGACCAAATGTTTTATAAATCTGTAAAACATGCCACTATGTTAATTTTCAGGAAGAAATGTACCTGTGGTGGAGATTTAAAATGTAAAGTGAATCATTCTGGGGCAAGTATTTTACATGTTTCTTCTGTACATAGAAATATAAGGTCTCCCCACATCCTTGCCGAGCATCTCTCAGTTGGCCCCTTCTGGCTCTCTGCGTCTGTAATTGCATAGAGTGCAGTGTTTCCATAAAGGCTGAAGCAGATTTTTTTTTCCTCACCTGCTTCCTAATTGCAACCTGAAGCCTTGCTGCCTCCCCTCCTGTCATCTCCTTGGGTCTCTAGCTCTCCAAATTACCTCGTTCTTGTTCTTCCCACTAATAAATGGCCCTCTGCAAAGGCAGCTTGTACCAACTTTTGTTCCACACAAGCTCTACACAGTTTTTCAAAATTAATCAAAGCTACTTGAAAAACTAGCAAGAAAGTCTGGCATGGCTTGAAATGTGGGAGTCCATATTCACTTGTAAAAAAAATGAATATTGGTAACATTTCAGGGGAAATAAAAACTTGTTCAGAGAAGTGAGTCCTTGATGTGTCCCATAAGAATGCAGGCAATGGTTTGAATGACCTACTTTGGACACAGCCTTAACAAGTTTTAATATTCTGCTATGGAAGATCTGTGCTGTTGAGGCTCCGAGGTCAGTTTGGGATGCGAGGAAAAAGAGAATTTGTACCCTGCACATTCAACTCTGTTCAGAACATATTGTATTCTGTTGAGAAGATATTTTGTGTTAGTACCTGCTAGAGTTGAAGTATTGATGGATACATTTCCTGATGGAGGATAGGTTTGTGCATTTTTAGGTTGAGTCTGTGCACATTTCTTATCTCTCAACCTCTCTGTTCCTTCATCTCCAGTGTGGAATGCAGAACACATAGTATAAGCACCTGGTTTTTAAAACAATTATCACAGCTTAGCTCTGAAATGCTGCACCAAGGCAAGCAAAAAAAAGAGGTGATGAGGACCCCAGGCCCGTCTAGCCTATGTAGGTGGTGAAATGCAGTTTTCAAGGCCTGCTCTACTTTGAACATACCGACTTGCCTAAAGATAGCAAAGTTGAACATGACTAAAGGAATGTGTCCTCTGCACTGTTGCACCTTGTGAAGATTCAGTGTTGGGGGCCAGAATTTTACTCTGTCCTATTGGCAAGGCTCAGCCAGATCCATTTCTTCTCTTACTGTTCATCTGATTCTTTTTGACAAGCAACCCTTAGGAAACTCGTGTTCTTTCCAGGGTAATATCCAAAGTCTCTAAAAATTTTGTGTGAAGATGAATATGTAATGAAGTCTGTGTACTTTGAGGTCATAGAACAAGGTATGCAAAAATGGCAAGTTTTAATACAGGAGGTATAAAGTGATGGAAAACTTCAATTTGGAAGCAGAAGTAATTCACCATTTTTCTCTCTCAGCTATGGACAACGGAAACCTCACAGCCGATGTTTCTGTTCCCACATATATTTAGTGTTCCACCTAGCTACTTCCATGACTTTGTTTCATTATTTAGCATATTTTTGATGCTCAACTTTATTACTCTTAAAATATTATATTTTCCAGGTTTTATATGTTTTATTACTTCATTTATAGTATATGGGGCTCTGGGATCATGCAGATGATGACAGGAACCCTGGCTTTTCTACTCAAAAACTATTCAAATTTGGACAGATCAATTCTTAATTTATTCATTCTTTTACTGATTTGTTAATTTGTTCTGGCAGTCATTATTGAGTGAAAACTGTAGGATGACAGTGGTGAACAAAACTGATTTAAGGTCTCTATTCCAGAAGTTTATGGTTTGTTGTGGGAGGCAAGCATTAATCAAATAACCATGCAATGAAGTACATAAGAATAAATTGAGATTAGTTCTCTAGAAAAAAGAAAAATAATAAACCAGCTGGTTTTATAAGGAGATATATCCAAAGGGCTTGATCACATTGGAGTAGTGGGCTGCTTTGTCTCTTTGAGCCTCCTTTTCCTTATCCATAAAGTGAAAATAATAATAGTAACTATAACATAGTATGTTCTGAGGTTTCAGTGTGATATTGCAAATGAAGTGCTTACCATAATGCCTGGAAAAGAGTAGAATTTCATTAACTTAAATATTCACTACTAATGTGATTTTTGTTATAATTTATTAATGTTAACTTAAGACAATTATAGTTAGATAAACAGAATCATTTTAGGGTTATAGCAACATTTGTGATTATCCAGTCAAAAATAAATGGACTTTAGAATGTGGCCAAACACTCAAACACCACAGTGTTTCATGTATGTGCATTTATGTCTAAAATGATGATTCACTGGTTATATCAAATCTTTGTTTTCAAGTCTATAATTCAAAATAAGTTAAGAGTTACTAACCATCAAATCCTTCACCAGATAAGAAAACCAAGAACAATTTTTCACTGTCGTTTTATGAATTTTTTGATAATGAAGCTTCATTTCTCTTTCCCTTTCTAAAAGTCCCTCCCCACCCCAGTCTGGTTACTTTATGGCTTCTTTCACTGTTGTAAATTGGATCTTTATTGATATTTCAGTGGTGTTCTTACTAATATGAGTGAAAGTTGTTATTTCTATACCAAGTTATTGATATTTACCAAGTGTTCTTGTGAACTCATTTCCTCTAGATTACCATGAACCTTCTATGCATATAGGAATGTTGAATACAAAACAGGATGATGATGTCTCTTCCTTTCAAAGCCATATGTCTCTTCTTTCTTTTTCTTTTGTTGTGGGAAAGAAGTTCTCCATTGTGATACAGAAGAGGACAGTGATGGTGTGTATCTGCTTTACTTTTGAACTTCACTAGAACTTCCTTCAGTCAACAGAACTTTGCCACTACAGGCAATAAATCCATTTATGTCCCCTTTAGACAACTGTAAACTCTACAGGACAGAAATTTGCATCCATTTTGTCCACTGGTATTTCAGTTCTGAATGATAACTTGTAAAATAAAAAGGAAACACAAAACTCAAGAGCAGAGGTTAGTACCAAAAAATAACTTAGTCCAAGAGTGTTTGTTCATCACTTTTAGTTAGTTTAGAAGTGGGTAACCTAAAATTGCATTTGGTGCAAGGTGGGCAGACTACCCTCTCTGTTACACTAAGGAAGCAGAGTCTTAAGTGTTCAAACTTCAATGCACAATCTGAATTCACTCAGGGAGTTTGGAGCAGGTCATTTACTCTTCACTTATCACCTATTCCAACTTAACACACTGGATGCCCTGCGCTTATCACCCACAAATTGTCACTCCAAGGAAAAGAACCTGACTGGGATTCTGAACCATGCCAAGTCAGCAATGAGTTTGCCTGATCTTTCTTATGCTATTAATGAGTGGTCTTGAATATCAGCACAACCCAGTTCCAATGTCAAGACCTTCCCTCCCAAATTTCACAGTGAAATTATTGGTTACCAAAGCATTGATCCTGAAGAAAACAGCAAATTCTCTTTTTCTTCATAAGTTTCCATGGAAAATGGTTACTGTATTTCATTTAGACACATTAGAATATTAGATGCTTGCAAACATTAGCAGTGTTTTATCTTTCTTATGGCTCTTTGGTTGGTTTGCAGAAATGTGGAACAGGCATCAAGTTGGTTTATGGAGGAGTAGAGGTGTAAACTTTTGTGATCCAAATAGATAAAAAAGAAAGTGAATTTTTATACCATTCCTATGCTCTTAGGAAATAATGTCTTATATATATAACTATATTTTTAAAAAGACATAAATCCTGTCACTACTCATACACATATTTTCTATTGAATTATTGCAGAGTAGTATTTGCCTATCAAATAAGATGCTCTGAAGGCAAACACACTCTGGCAAATAATTTTGAGATAAAACATCAAGAAATAGTTCAATGTCAAATGTCATAGATTCCTCCCAAGACTACTGAAGCTAATCTTTTGAGTTTCTCTACTATATTGGAAGGCAAAGATTTATAAACAGAAACACATCTGCATTAAAGTCATCCAAATATTAACCCAATGAAATATACATAAGTATATCCATATCACAGTGGGAATAGATGAAGTCTAACCCAAGATTTATATTAACATTAATGTTTACCTTTTTAAGTGGAGCTATAATCTTCCTACTCTCTCTTAGCTTTGTGGAGTTTAGTTTTTATATCTAAATATATTAATACTTCTCACTAGGAACAAATTAACCACCTAGATCTTACTCTAGGTGCAAAAATGAACTTTTTATGACATTATAGGCCACCAAAATAATAAATTTATATCCCTTGAAGAATATCATGAAATATGAATCTGCAGAAAAATATCCATGAACTTTTGGAATATATTATTTTATTAAGGGCTGGTACCACTGCTGTCCAATAGTAATATGATGCATGTATATGTGTAATGTTATATTTCCTTACATTAAGAAAAAGAGAAAAAGTAAAATTAATTTTAATATTATATTTTATATAGACCAGTGTGTCCAAAATAGTATCATCTCAACATAAAATAATATAAAAACATGAATGAGGTATTTTATATATTTTTCCTGCTAAGTCTTTAAATCCTGAATGTATTTTCTGTTTAGAGAATGTCTAAGTTGGCCTAGCCACAGTTTAATTGCTCAGTAGCCACATTTGTCTGTTGACTACCAAGCAAGACAATACAGGTAAGTACAGCCACAAAGCAGCTAAATTCACACTGCCCACAGAGTATCAGGGACCACTTAGGAAGTTGTAGCCTTTGCCTGATGAGAACTTTTGATTGCTCTTCTCTTTCCGTCTCTTTTTCCTCCAAGTGTAAGAAAGATAAGGAATATTTTATGGTGATCACATTTCTTTTAAATACATTTTAAACAATATGTGTGACTGACAATTAAAAAGATATTTCATTTTCCACCGTAAACTACATTAAAATGGAAAACATTTCTTCTGTAAAATCTCAAACAATATTTAGAGTTCCCATTCCCCTTTAGAGCTAAAGAAAAAAATTAAAGCATCCCTTTTAAAAATGTAAATAATATCTTACAAATCCTTTCTCATCAAAATAAGGAAAAATGCATTTCTAAGAAATTAAATCATGTCCCATTTGACCACATACAATGTGACTTTCATTTATTTTAACATAATTTATGTTTTTATTTGTCTTTTATTTAAAATATTTTATTGTTCAATTACAGTTATTTTAATTTATTTTTTTAAATGAATGTGTTGGGCATTGATAAAAAAGCACTTACTTATAGGCAAATTATATCGCTGAAACATAATTTATACAAAATATGTTCAGCAATTAATCATTAGTTTCTTAAATTTTATTTCTAAGTATATTTTAATATACAGAAGTATCAAAAGAATAGTTTAACTGGTATGAATTAAATTATAAGTGCTTGACCATGGAAAATAAAAAATGATTTAAATAGTGACTTTAATATAGTTTTTATGAATACTATTCCATGTGCACACAAAATACTGCAAAAATAAAAATCATTGTTGCCAAAAGCCAAACATTGGAAGCAATTTAATGATCTATCAGTGACATAAAGGATAAAGACACTGGGATACATTCATATCCTGGAAATTACACCACAATGAAGATGAATGCATGATAATGGAATGCAACAAGGGGAGTGACTGTTCTTATTGAAATGAAATGTTTCAGGGGAAAAGGGGACAAAGTTAAAAGACACATGGACAAAAACTAGGGGGAGGGTGGTAATGGGAGGGAAGTTGGGAGGGAGGGGTGGGTGGGCTGGATTGGGAGTAAAGGGGAGAAAACTGTACTTGAACAATGATTAAAATAAAAATTAAAATTAAAAAAAAAGAAACGAAATGTTGACCCAAAGATACAAATCACAAAAGTGCATACAGTATGATTTCATTTATACTAAACTAAAATTATTGTACTGTACTGTTTAGCATTGTGTACAGTGTGCTAAAGCTATAAAGAAAAATGTGGAAGTGATTATCATAAAAACCAGGATAATGATTATCTAGTGACACGCAGGGATTGTGATAGTAGAAGAATAGCTTCTGGGGCTTGCAGTGTTCTCTTTCTTGACTGGTTGTTGATTACACAGATGCTTGCTTTATAAATATGCATTCTGCCATGCAACTAAGTTTTATATAATTTTCTTCCTGTGCAATATGTAATTAAAGTGGTTCTGTGTGTATGCATATTTGCTCCACTTACTTCCATCTCATTTATTTCAGACTGTTGTGTCTCTTATCACACTATTAACTTTCTTCTACATTTTGAGTTGTGTAGGAATTTGGTAAAAATATGTATCTCCTAAGTCTTCATTTAACAAGCTATTGGTTTAAGCTACGAAAAGATCAGGACCAAGGAGGGGTCTCTGTAGCATTCCACTTAGATGTGTCCTATGAGATCGTAGTAGTAATGGTAACATTAGTATTAATAATGGCAGTTATAACAAAAAACAGGTGGTAAAATTTCCTCAGTGTAGGCACTCTGCATACATTCGACATATATTATTCTATATATTGTTATGAAGCACTGGGATTTTAAATCCTAAGACATTATTGTTATCTCCATCTTAGAGCTAAACTAAGCTAGGCTTAGAACATTTAGATAACGTGACCAAGGAAACAGTTCTAGGGGATAGAACCTGAATGTGAACGCAGGTTTTTCTGATTCCACAGATCTTACTCCTTTCTCCCTACCCTCTTGCCCTCTTCTCTGCTGTGAACCATTATTCAACAACCACCTCCAGGTTGGTCAGCTGTAATTCTCCCACTCACACTGCTAGACATGAGAGATTCACACAGCCTTTCCTTTGTTTGCTCGTGGAATCTGAAAACGATGATAAGGAAATAAACATGTTCAATAAGGACATGGAAAGTGTTACAGAATTTTTGCCTGCCAATCTATCCTGGTCATTGAAAGAGTCATTTGATATCACCTTGTTTTTGCCAAAACATAGTACCTCTCTTGATGATCATTACATTTTTTTGTGTCCACTTGACACTTGTTATGTAAATATGTAGAAAATTTCCAGAAAATGACAGCAAGGTTTTCCTTAATTCTTCTTGCTTTGCCCTCCCTTTTAAATATAAGGAAAACACCTTTATGTCTGAGACCTTATGTCCCCATCCTAATTCTTATAATTTTCATCAACTTATGAGTGTCTTTAGTTCTACAGCATGTTTATAGTATAGTTTGTTCAAACCTGGATTTTAAATCATTAAACATTTTAAGATGCCCTCTAATTCTGTCTTCAACTGGTTGGTGATTTAGCTCCTGTTTTATGAAAAATTTTTCTTCTCTTTTCACTTCAAGTATAATTTACTTTAAATAAAAATATAAGGTAAAAATACACTTTGAACAATCACATTTACTTTTCTATACAATCTCATTTGCTTTTCTATCATTCATTTGAGTTACATCATAGTCACCAAATAGGGTACACATTAGTTCTCATAATAAATTGAAAATAACTTTTCTTGTGTGCCCTCTTTCTCTTTCAAGCATAGTATAGAGTTTAACTTCAGATAACATCTCTTCTCTCCATTTTCTATTCTATAAAAAGAAAATAAATCCAAAATATCATGGCTTATTTCTATTTATGATTCTCAATTCTGAGAAGACCCATTTTCATCAAAATTATATAAAAGTTATCAATAAGACCCAAGTAAGCCTATGAGGCATTTTTGGATACAGTGAAGAATTTCTTAGTAACAACTTTTTAAAAATCCTTATAACCACATATTGGGCTTAATAGAACATATATTTTTAAGCTGCAAATGAAATAAAGTGCAACCACAGAAACTAAAAAGATGAATTTCAGGAGAGATGTCTGATGTAGTGGGGTGGGGGAAAACTATTTCTTTAATTTACTTGCTATTTTGTTTTAATTTTCTTTAAGAATTTTACAAACTGAAAAAAGTGAAATCCTCAGCAACTAACCTAACCTAAAATAGATTAAATTCTCATCTTTTGCATGTGAATTACCATAGTGGAGACTTCCTAATTTACCTATATCTTATTATGTACATTGCTCTATTTTAGTATAAATGCCTGTATGAAGCTTTGGGAATTGCAAGAGTAGTGCCTCATGCTTAACTGATTTATTTTTGATATTGTCAAGAATTACTAGCTGTTCATGAAACATGTTTTTCAGGGATAAGAAGATAGATGCATAAAAGCAACTCATTTTGCATGGCCTATTTCACAAGAAATGCCCAAGCACTCTTTGTGCATGTTCTCTGATGCCAATGGCACCATTTTTCCCCTCCCTTAGGAGCAGCTGTGCCTTGGTGCAGCACTTCTTCCTTCTAAAGCACCATCCTTGGCTTATTGCATTAGCTTATTTTTCCTGTGTGTATATAAAATAGTTTGGGATCATAAAGTAGAAGAACTTCATGGACTCTAATATTACTCACATTTTCTAGGGTTCTGGGGAAGCAAAGGGAAAGAACACAGAGTCCCCAGGAGCTCATCTTATGATCTTCCTGGAATGCGTCTATACTCACGGGCTCCATTTCCTTATCAACCACATGATTATTATTTGATTTCAAAATGAAAATGCCTTTTTTCCTCTGGTTATAAAAAGTGTTAATTCTAATTGTTAATAATTTGAAGTGTATGTAAAGTGTGAAGAAGTAACTAAAAAAAAAAAAAGAGGCACAAAGAAGAAACTGAAGCTCATCCCCCAGGGAAGTTTACCATATTGAAATTTTGGTTATCTTCTTCCAAGCATCATCACAGTCATTTATTACTTAAAGAACACTGTGTCATAAACTGCACACTGATTTCACATTCATTTTTCAATGTGATTATAAGAAAATCCTATAATTCAGTGAAGCAAATTCCATACATTCACTTAAAGCGATCAAGTAGCATTGTCTCACTTTAAATCAGTGGTTCCCACCCAAGGGTGATTTCCTCCCTCAGTAGACATTTGGCAATGCCCAGAGATCTTGGTTTGTCACAGTTTGGGGGTGAGAGGATATTACTAGCATCTAGTAGATAGAAACCAGTGATTCTGCTAAATATTTTACATTGCTTAGGACAGTTCCACAACAAAGAATTATCTGGCCACAGTGGCAATAGTGCTGAGGGTCGGTTGCCTCTCTCCTGTACCTGGACAGGGAATCCCCAACCTAGGCATTTGCCCTGACTGGGAATGGAACCCACAACCTTTCTGTTTATGGGATGATACTCCAACTGAGCCACAATGGCCAGGGTGAGAAACTTTGCTTTAAAGAGTCTCAAAAATCTGGAACATACCCAATTTACAATTGACCCAAGTGATGAAGAAAAATTTCCCCTCAATTTTAGGGTAAGTTGAAGAAAATGAGAAGATTCTATGTAAATATGGCCATTTCCTTCTAAAAATTTTCAGGATTATCATGTGGGAATTCATTTAAATTTTAAATGATTCAGAATTTAAAATTTAAGATTCAGAAATCTTAAACTGGGTAGGTTGGACCATAACAACATTTTAATATCTTTTCTGATTTACAGGATATATGATTTAGAATAACTTCAATTCATTAGTATTTATTGAATGCCTACTATGTGCTAACTGCATTATTGATGATTGGCAGTGAATGGTTTATGGAGTTAATGGGATAAAATGTTTGAAATCAGGTAAATATAGAAAGTTTGTGATAAAATAGAAGCAAAATTATATTTACACTCTGTTTTCTTCAAGAGTAGGAACAAGAAAAAGATATACAAATTACAAATAGATTTTAACTTATAATAGGAAGGTCTTCTCAAAATATATATGTCTGAGAATGCAAAGGACTATCCCTGAAATATGTCAAGTTCCTTGTGACTGGATATATTTATGGAAAAATTTGATAGTCTATGATTGGAAAAATTTTAAGGGAAGTTTTATCATTGAGTAGACAATTGGAAATTGTATCCCCTGAGATCTTTCTAGACCTGGTTATATTTTTTTGCAGGGTCCAGTGCAAAATAAAAAGGTGAAGCCCACTGCTCAAAAATTATTATAAATTTTAAGATGGTGACATAAGAGCATTAAATCAAAGAGTGGAGCCATTCTAAACCTGGATTCCTATGTGAGTCTTGGGTTGCATGCATGGCAAGCAAATTCTAGGTCTTACTGAGCTGTGGGATTCTGCAATATCCTATGGCCTCTTAATTTTTCTGAAAATTTTCCCTCTATTTCCATTGATGGCTCCTTTGTTTCTCTTTGACATCCTTAAATGTGGCATTTCTCATAACTCATCTCTTCATGTGCCATCCTCTTTTCTTTATGTATATATTTTTCTTTTTTGATTTATTTTTCACTCAGTTCCAAGCATCACATGCATTTGTTTGACTTCTGAATCTATAGCTTTACACTTCAGAGCATTTTTCTTCATGTTTCAACCATCACGTAAAGCTCAGTGACTTAGAAATCACACCATCTTTCGGTGTACAGAGGGGAAAAAAGCAAAATAAAAAATTATTCCCTCAGTCCATTCTTGAATTCAACCTCAACCTTTCCCCCCAAACTCCAGGTTCAATCAGTTAGTCTCCTTTTTTCCTACCTCAAGGCCTTTTCTTTTCAGTCCACCTTTGTAAAACTTCCTACTCTAGTTGCCACATGTGTTATTTCTTATTCAACTGTTGCTGTAATTGAGAGGCTTGTAGCAAAACCATGTCACAGTCTCTAGAGCCAGAGAACCAGGGTGAAATCTCATCTCCTCCAGTAGTGACAGACTGCTTTGTCCCTATCCATGGGCAAAGACCCACGTTATCTGTGCCTCACATTTTTATCTGAAAAATGAGTATAATGTAGTACTTATCTCAAGGCGGTTGGAAGATTTAAATAGCTTATTTCATGTAAGTCACTTAGAACCTAGAAATAGTAAATATTCAATAATATTAATTGCTATTTTATTATAGCTTTGTGATGTCTCTTTGCTTAGTATTTTTCATATTGAATTGTCAAGTAAACAGACTAGGATTGAAATATTGTGTTTACTTTTTTCATCTTGCGACCTTGAAAGAAGCCTCTTCCCTGACATCCAAGTATAGACATGATAGTTTGAAGATATCAGTGTTCTGTAAGAATAATGGTACAACATGTAGATGAATACTTCTATCCCAATGTCACTAACTAAATGTGAACCCTCCCCCAGTCTTTCTAGTTTGGTTCTTCAAGTACTTCTGTTATCACGGTATTCATTCTTCAGAACTTACATAAGTGACTTACAGCAGTAACTTTACAATGCCCATGAGATAATATCCCAACTCTTTATACTTCAGACATTCTACCATCTGCTTCCATCATACCTTTGCATAAGCTCCTCTGCATAAAGCATTCTTTGTAGTTAAATCCATCTGTTCATCACCCAGAAACACATGTGATGCATCCACCTCACCCTTTTATTCTTACTATTATCTTTCACTATCTTTAGCTCTTCCTGCCTATATGAACTCTGCATTTTCAAGGTTGAACTCAGATAATAACTCTGCTATGATATAAATGCACACAACTCTAGCCCAGCACTTTCTTTTATTCCTTGAATTCCCATAACATTTATATAGTACCTTTGAAATTTTTATATGGCTTTTTTCTTTTATTTCTTCTTTCATTCACGCTAAGAGCTTACATTTGTATTCAGGCAGATTATGTTTAGATTCCATTGATTAGCTATGAGCTTTGGGGCAAGTTACTTAAAATACACTGTATAAGTTTGTTTATTTATTTACCAAATGGGAATAATAATGATGGCTAATTTGTAGGATGTATGTGAGGGTTGAAATAACACATTTAACATTCTTAGCCTAATTTATTTTATTTATTTTCCATAAATAGTTCACATTATTGTTATTGTTGTTGTTTATATGTTCTTATCTGTCCCTTGGGGGCAGGGATTGTTTTATATGTTTTCATAGTCTCCTATAATGGGGCCTCTTGCTTTAATTAATTTCTGTTCTATAATTTTTAATGATTTTTTATTATTTCATTTGAAACACTTGAAATTTGAATGACAAAGAAGCAGTCCCTGGGGACTAAAATAGAACTATGTTTCTTTGGACAATGTCACTGACCTAGGTAGCAAGCACAGGCTCTGCCAGTAGCTGTCACAGGACACTCCTGTGGCACTCAGTGTGCTGCCTGCTCCTTAGAGGAACAGAACATTAGCAGTAGGGCTAAGGTGCAAACAGTGTGGACCATATTCTGTTGTTGGGAACATCGTGTCCAAGACAAGACCATATTTATTGTGGCACCATATGGTTTGAATGCCAAGTCCATCCATTGCTCATGTGGCAATACAGAGCATGGAGCTCTTCCATAAAATGTTCTATGTTAAAAGGAAAAACAAGAATTGTTGTGTCTGAAAATGGCAGAAAATTGATTTGTGCTCCTATAACACCAATTACCTAGAAAAATATTGATAGAAAAAAATAACAAGTTGGTCACCATTCTAGACATTTTCAAATATGTTAACTGGATATCATTGCTCTGAAAAACTTCTGATTTACCTTCTCCAAAGTCAGGAATGTTTAGTTCCTCCTGTGAAGCTGTCTATCATCTCATCTCAAAACTTCTGACAGTCTCTCCATTTTGTTAAAAATTATCTGTATGTATCCTACTTCTTGGCAAATTCCTTGAGAACAAGATCCATATCTGATTTATCTCATGTCAATATTAGTTTCAACTATTATGGTTGCCAATCAATGGCAGACAACCATTGGGATCTGCCGAAGCACATAGGAAGAGGGATGATTTACTCTAAAGATAAAGAGAGGTCTTATAGAACCCAAGGGCGAGAAGTATACTCATAACCTAGAAACAGACTGGAGTCAGGCATATGAGTCCTGTGGAAAATATAAGATACCTTGTTCCCCTTCCATGTGTCTTCTCCCTTGGCCTTTGATCGACTCATTCATCTCTCCCAATGCAAAGTGACTTTTTCTACTCCCCAGTCTACATGGCTTATATCAGGAACTCCTGAATTTATACCTTTACTATTAATGTAAGCAGTCTGGGTGGAGACTGGAAGTTTACTATATCCAGTATCAGATTCCCACGGAAGGGAATTTGATTGCCCCAAGTTGGGTTGGTTGCTTCCCTCTAACTCAGTCAATCAACACCTAGTACAACCATATGAATGTGTAAGTACATTCCTAGAAAATAGTATATAGTTGCCCAAAAGTAGAAGGGAGAAAAAATACAGAACAAATAACCTTTCCTATTACATCACCTAATGCAATGTCTACCTCAAAAATATCTTTGTAACTTAAATGATGAAATAATGAAATGATCTGAATTTGCTTCCTCAACTTGATATTCACATAAAGCATTTATTTACTTGGGACATCTATTTTCAGCCTGATGTGGACCCCAGCTTGTGGTGTCCACCACATTGTGGATAAGACATGAATCATTCACATGGACTACTGAGTTCTGTGGAGGGAAAGGGTGAGCATGACTTTTCTCTCAAGGGGAGCAAAAGTGGCAGCCCTTGCTGTGTCAGCCTTTATTGGGTTTCCTGGTACATTACATTATGGTCCTCATTTACTATGCACAGGTTCGATTTAGGTGGTTACCTTTTACAGGAAACAAAGGGAACTTCTGGCCAAGATGCAGGTGTAGGTAGATACACTGTTCCTCCTCGCACAACCAAAATAAGGACAACAACAATTTAGAAACAAGATAACCACCAAAACTGACAGAAAATTGAACTGTATGGAATTCAGACAACCAAGGAATAAAAACAGACACATTCATCCAGACTGGTAGGTGGGGTGGAGTTGGGCAGCTGGGTGGAGAGGAGTCACAGCACAAAAAGCAGTGGCACCAGGCATGCAAGTTACCCCAGGTATGCAAGACCACAGTGGGCAGACCCTGGGTGCACAGGTGGCAGCTGGCTAACCGCGGGCCCAGGGTGGCAATGGGCAGACCCAGCAAGGAGGTGATTGTGAAACAAGGCACTATGAGCAAGGTAGCTGGCTGACCCGGTGGTCCCAGGGTCCCAACACCAAGAAATAGAGCCGCGGGGCACTGATTGAAAACACCTGTGGGGGCTTAGGCACAGGGAGAGACTGCTAGCCTCATAGGAGAGTTCATTGGAGAGACCCACGGGGTCCTAGAAAGTGAACAAGCCCATCCACATGGTAATTAGCACCAGAAAGGCCCAGTTTGTTTGGGGGAAGTGGTGGAAGGGACTGAAATCTGACAGAGAGCAGAGAAAGTGCTATTGTTCCATCTCAGGCCCCGCCCCCACATACAGCATCACAATCCAGCAACTAGGTTGCCCCACCCTGGTGAATACCTAAGGCTCTGCCCCTCATACATAACAGGCTCATTAAGACAAAAAAAAAAAAAAAAAAGGCCCAAACAGAACAGATCAAAGCTCCACAGCAAATACAACTAAGCAACCAAGAGACAGCCAACCTATCAGATGCACAGTTCAAAGCACTGGTGATCAGGATGCTCACAGAATTGGTTGAATTTGGTTGCAAATTAGATGAAAAAATGAAGGCTACACTAAGTGAAATGAAGGAAAATGCACAGGGAACCAATAGCAATGGGAAGAAAACTGAGACTCAAATCAATGGAGTGGACTGGAAGGAAGAAAGAAACAACCAAACAGAAAAGAAGGAAGAAACAGAACTCAAAAAAATGAAGAAAGGCTTAAGAACCTCCAGGACATCTTAAAATGTTCCAACATCTGAATTATAGGGGTATCAGAAGGGGAAGAGGAAGAGCAACAAGTGGAAAAGTTATTTGAACAAATAATAAAGGAGAACTTCCCCAATCTGGCAAAGGAAATGGACTTCCAGGAAGTCCGGGAAGCTCAGAGAGTCCCAAAGAAGTTAGACCCAAGGAAGCACACACCAAGGCACATCATAATTACACCAGCCAAGGTAAAAATGAAGGAGAGAATCCTAGAAACAGCAAGAGATAAGGAGACAGTAACCTACAAAGGAGTTCCCATCAGATTGTCAGCTGATTTGTCAAAAGAGACCTTGCAGGCCAGAAGGGGCTGGAAAGAAGTATTCCAAGTCATGAACGGCAAGGACCTACATCCAAGATTGCTCTATCCAGCAAAGCTTTCATTTAGAATGGAAGGGCAGATAAAGTGCTTCTCAGATAAGGTCAAGTTCAAGGAGTTTATCATCACCAAGCCCTTATTATATGAAATGTTAAAGGAATTTATCTAAGAAAAAAAAGATACAAAACATGTATAGTAAAATGACAGCAAACTCACAATTATTAACAACCACACCTAAAACAAAAAGAAACTAAGCAAACAACTAGAACAGGAACAGAATCACAGAAATGGAGATCACATGGAGGGTTAGCAACAGGGGAGTGGGAGGAGGAGAGAGGGGGAAAAGGTACAGAGAATAAGTAGCATATATGGTAGGTAGAAATTAGACAGGGGGAGGGCAAGAATAGTATGGGAAATGTAGAAACTAAAGAACTTATGACACAAGGACATGAACTAAAGTGGGGAATGTGGCTGGGAGAGGGTGTGCAGGGTGGATGAGAGTGAAGGGGTAAAATGGGACAACTGTAATAGCATAATCAATAAAATATATTTTAAAAAAGAAAACAAAGGAGCCTATGCCGCTAATCACCTCATAGAAGAAGGATATTTGCCAATGATAAGGGAAAAGTAGTTGAACTGGTTACACTTGTCCTTGGAAGGTTTAAGCATGGATCTTAGGAAGTTACAGCAAGCACTTGCTGTCTTGATTCAGGGTGAGGGAGTTTTAGCAAAAGCAAGTCTCAAAGTGGTCTAGGCACATTGCAGGCCTGATTCCCCACAGGAGAACCTATCTGTGGGTGTGGGTCCTGTGCATCTCCGAGTGGGAGCTGGACCCATGCCACACAGGACAATCTCTTAAGTCAGCTGTTTTTACATTTCTGAAAGTATGATGTCTTCATTAAATATGCCAGATATACCCAGAGAAATAACATACATCAAAACAGTACTATATTAGGATTTGCTGGAATAGGGATCAAAAAGCCAAGATATCGGGAGAGTTTTACTAAAACATGAAAAATACCACAAAATGAAAGTGACTTGTGTCATGAAATTATTACATGATATTTTCAATATCAGTTTAAGCTTTTCTGGGTCTCCATAAAACTTTTTCTTTTTTGTTTCTATTTCTATGGGAATTCAAATAGTAAATTATTGTACACTTGAAACACTGGAATTATTGTACCAGATTTTCTTTTTCTTTTCCTTTCTTTTCTTAGCCTTTTCTTTTTTCTCATAGTGCATAAGAAAAGTCTTTCCATCAAAAATTTAGGTGATTTTTCTCCACCCAATCTTTAGGCTGTGGCTAATTCTGTGATTAGAAAGAAAATGAAATATCATTTTGGTAAAACTCCTTCTAGATTGTTATAGATGTTTGATTATATAAGTTTAGGCTTTGAACATACTCAGAACTTCTGGCTGCTGAGACATTTTTAGATCAGAGTACAAAATGAGACGGTAACCAGGCAACGTGGTTCTTGTACAGTTATTAAAAATAAGATGTGAAGCTTCCATGAAGCAGAATGATTCTCTGACAAGTTTGTCTGTTTTTTTTCTGTTGTTTCCTGGAAAAATTGTACATTCCATTTGTTGAACAGTTCAATACTTCTATGGGTTAAAATCATTATTTTGTAAGATTATGATTGTTGGAAAATTATATACACACATGAATGTAATTATTATAATTAATATGATTCAAAAAATTTTAGACATTTCTATACAAAAAACTTATGTATGATGAATGTTTACAACACTTACTATGGAAACATAAATCTGACCTTACATTCATTAGGATGGCAAGGTTGAATAAACACATGTATACTTTATACCTAGCAGAGTATTATTAATTAAATTTTTGGAAGGCTTTCATATAATGAATGGCAATTTTCAAAGAATGGCACTGAGTTGCAATCAATTATGGAACATATTTCAATTTTAATTTTATGTTTCAGATGACATTTAAGCATGTCATATTATCTGAATAATCATGATATATAGCAAGAATGAATATGTTCAAGTTCAGGGACCTTGTCATCTGTGTTCCTAGTATCTAGTAACTCTTCTGGGACTGTGAGTAAAATGGACAAAAGAGTATTAAATTGCATGATATTCTAGAGTGGATGTTGTCAACCCAGACTGTGCATCAGAGCCACCTGGAAAGTTGAAAATACTGATGCTTAGGCCCATCAGTCTGGCTTGGAGTCTAGGTATAGATACACTTTTTTTAAGTTTCATACATAATTCCATTGGGTAGCCACAGCTATAAACTACTGTTCTAGATGTAGATGCTCTAAAAATACCACCTTTAGAACTGAGGAAGAGTTTCTAGGAGGAGAAACACATACCAGTGTTTGTGGATTGTTACAGCACAGTCCTGGGGATATGCGCCTGCAGGCGTCTTGTCTAAAGGCCCTCTCTATGAAAGGCAGATCTCAGCTGCCAGATCCTCTGTGATTGTTTCGGACTTCATATGACCTTCTCTGGCTAGGTAATTGGGCCTGTAGACCATAGGGGTGCTTACTCTTGTGTTTCTTCATGGATGCTGAGAAAGTAATAGAGAGGGTTTCAGAGTTCATGAGACACAGAAGAGAAACTCTGGTATATGATTGATTATTGAAGCCTGGGTTTTTAAAAAAACAAAGATAAAGAAGAAACTGTCCTGGAATCTTGTAAGGTAGGCTTTCTGTGTACCTAGACTCTTCACAAGGTAGTCTCTAACACTGCAGGCAGTTGGGGTGCCATACCACACAGTGTGTGTGTTTGCACGTGTGTGCATGTGTGCATGTGTGTGCATGTGTGTACCATGCACTTCAGGGTATGCTCCCTTTCAACTTTGACTTTTTCTCCCACTGGAATCCTTTTGGTGGCTCAGTAGAAAATGATAAAAAATTCTAAACTTTGAAATTCTACAGAAAAAAATCTGTATAATGCAAACAATAAGATCAAACTGAAGAAACTGTTCAATACATAAACAAATTTTGCAACATACTCTACTATTCTTGGTTTCCTATAAAGACAGTCCCTACAATCTATCACATTTCTTTAATAAAAATACTGAGCAGACTACAATAAACAAAAACACCATATATTTGTCATTCATATCTTCCCAGAGATGTTATAAACTAGAGTTCTTTGAGAGCAGAGGTCAGTTTTTTTTTATGTCCAATATATAAAATCCATACCAAGCATTTAGGCAAAAGCTTCAGGCATAGTAGTCACCTATTAACTATTAGATTGTATTATTATAAATTAAGTTTCCATATCTGAGAATAGTATGTGATATATAATAACTTTCCAGGAACAATTTGTTGAAAATATGCAATCATGTCAAGGATGCCATGTGACTTTTATCTTAAAAGAATGCCTCAAGCACTCAGCTGCACTGAAGCTGGAGACTAGCCTCCTTAGGACTAATTATCATGATTGATTGGTGATGTCTGTCATGGTTGTAGATGGAGGGAGTGGTGACATGACTCTGCTTATTATATCTAGTTTTGATAAAGTCATAAATGAGAGATTTATAGATTACATTTGTGAAAATTTTATATGCATGAAAATAGGAATTAACTTATCTGGAGGATACTTCTACAATATTTTACTACATGCAAGCAACTGAATATTATATAGAATAAACACATATTTTGGTGGTATATATTTTATCTATTACATACATGTTTTTTATACTTAACTTTTTGTGCTTTGCTTTATATTTATGTTATATATAACTGTAGTAAAGAATTAGATAACATGGATGAGCTAAAAGTAAAATAAGTACCACTAACCTTTCAGCAATAACCAACCCACTATTCATATTTGATGAGCAATTTATATATATAATTAACTTTATATATAGTAAATATATAGTAAATTTATGCTATATATTTAATATATATAAAAATATAAAACATTTTTAAAATATAGTTATATATTTAAGTATATAACTTTCATAAATACATATATAACTATACTTTATATGTGTTTATATATAACATATAAAATAGTCATACTATCAAAGTATTTTTAACTTTTTCAATATAACATGCTAATATGAATTCCTAGTTCCTAGAGTATGCTCTTAAAAACTAATTTTCTGTCTGTCAAATTTTGATGACTGCATACTCTTGCAGCATACAAATATTATTTAATCATCTGTTTTGAAAAATTGTGATGTTCTAAATGTTTCCTGTTATGAAAAATACTCTAATCATCATCTTCATAACTACTTTTAAAATATTCTTTTATAGAAATTATCAAACACACATAAAAGTAGAGCAAATTGTACAATGAACTCCTGTGTACTGATTACCTAGTTTCAAATGCCGTAAATATTTTGGTAATCGTGTTTTAGCTATCCCCTTTGAACTTTTATTGTGAAGAGACATTTCAGATAAAATTGCATACATTACCATGTTTTTCTGTGTATGATGTGCACTTTTTGCTGAAAATTTGAGGGAAAAATAAGGATGTACCCTATATGTGAGTAGTGCTAATTCCGTACCTACATAAATATTTCCAATTCTTTTATTCATGCTTATATGTTAAAAGTGTAACTAGAAGGCAATAATGATATCATGTGCAAAATAATACCCTAGAAAAATGATAATCGGTTTTGTTTCTAAAAATAAATAAAATAAAAAATTAAATTATAAAATTAAAAGGAAAGATTTTTTTCCCTGAAAGTTTGGGCCAAAAATGGGGATGCACATTATACACAGCAAAATATGGTATATCTTCTCACCTAAAATATTTCAGATAGTATTTCTAACTGATAAGAACATATTATTTACATAATCTCTATGCTATTACCTTGTCTAATAAAATTAATCATTTAGTACTTTATATATCTTTTCTTAAAAATGCCCTGGCCAGTGTGGCTGTTGGTTGGAGTGCCATCCTGTAACAAAAAAGTTATGGGTTCAATCCCCAATCAGGGCATGTGTCTGGATTGTGGGTTTGATCCCTGGTTGGACACCTGTGATGGGACAGCCAGTCAATGTTTCTCTCTCACATTGATGTTTCTCTATCACATTGATGTTTCTCTCTCTCTCCTTCTCTCTCTTCCTCTCTCTCTAAAAGCAATGAAAAATGAAATGCATATAGTTATTTCATAGGATAAGTACCCTGAAGTAAAATTGCTAGTTCAAAGAGTTTGCACCTATCTGATAACTTTTGATACATAGTGATAATATTGTCGCTGTCAAGATTGAACAAATTTAGCATCCCTGTTCTTTTATATTCATGGTTATTGGGGAAGAAAGAAAAATGATGGAAATTTGTAATATCTTGAAAATAATGCAGTATGGGTGGAGGAAGGGGAAGGTGAGAAAGGTATGGTGGGGGGGGAGGCAAGAAATTACAGTAATGGCAATAAAATTCCAAACCCACAATAATGCTGTAACCTATATAAGTGATTGGTGCCACTGAGTCAGGCTCTTTACCAAGGTTCTGTACAGAACATTTAGCCAGCTAAGTAAGGGGTACACGCTGAGCACCATACTGAGGGCAGAGTAGAAGGGAGGAGAGCAGGAGCCTTCCACCACACCTGATCCACCACCACTTCCATATTCTGTAGAAGCATCCTGTGGCCTCAAGGGAAATGGGCTCTTCAAGTCTCAACCTCTAAAGCATCCACTAGAGGGCTGGCATTCTATCCTTCATCTCTACTGACTGCATCCTGAGCCTCCATAGACCAACTAGATTCAGGCTACTAGGCTTACATGGCTGCACATAGCATAGAAAAACACTTGGGGGTGGGAGGCTTTCGAGGATGGAAGGCAATTGCTTTCTAGCAGCTGGAACTGATACTAAAACTCTGTACATTAACAAGATGAAAGGAACCTGTATTCAACAATTTTAAGTGGCTAGTTGATTTAGCCTTAATATTTTAAATCTTTACATCTATCTATAAGGTAGATATTATTATCCTCACTTTATAGAGGGAATAAGTGAATGAATGAATGCAAATCTGAATAAGTAAGCACATATATAGATCAATAAAAAACCCACAAATAATAGAAACCTAAGTGATCAACCTAGTACAAGTTAAATAGAGTACCTAGGAGTTGGCAGAGCCAGGATTCACACTCAGGTTCATCTGATTCCAAAGCCAGGATCTTGATAGCTGAACATTTCATGTATGGTACCTAGTGTTCAAAGTTTCCTAAATTTCCTTATCTTGTTCCCTCTTTCTCTCTTTTTTTCTCACCTGTCATGTGTGTTTGTGTTAATTTTCTTTTAGTTTAGTTAATATTACTGTGTGTCATGCATTGTCCTAAACACTGCATATATTCTCCCATGGAAGCCTCATGAGAATCTTGTGGAGGAGATACTGTATCACTATCATCCTCACTTTATAGATTGAGAAACTAGGACTAGTTAGGTCATTTGCTCAAGATCATGTAGTTAAAAAATAGCAAAGCTAGAAATTGAACCCTAGAATTCTAGTTTCAGAGCCTGCTTTTAACCTTTAAACTATTAAACTAACAATGTAATATATACTGTTTATACCCATATTCATTTCCATATAAGTATGTTCAGATTACATAAAATGTCCTTCTGTTTCCCAAGCAATTTAAAGGAATAAAAAAAATGGCAAATGTCCTAGCATTATATAATAGACAACATCCCTTTGGAGGCATTTTGGGGAATAATATTGCAAACATTATTCCATCTACTTCATCCATAAAATTTCCCATGGAATTTTCGTTCTTTGTGGGATAATTTCCATTGCAATAATTCTTATTTGTTCTCTCAAAAATAATGGCTGGTTTCCCTACTCTCATCAATATTCCTATATACCCAGCAAATTTGCGAGTGCATCTGAGAGTCTAGATTTGTCCCATTAGATCAGTAATGATCCTCTTGCCAAACTGATTTATTTGTCTACAACTTCAATTTACTTCAATAAATATTTATGGGGATTTGAACTGGGGGAATGCAAAGAGGAGTAGGGCACAGTCTCTGACCTCCAGGAACATAGAGTTTCCTGGGAGAGGTGGACAAGGAACTGACTGCCCACAGCATTGTGCAGTAAGGTAGGGCAATGTGCACAGGGTATCAGGAGACATGTCACGTGGGACTGGAACCCACTGCAGACATCCTGCAGCAGGTGGCCGCAGACCAAGAGTGAAGGATCTCCAGGTTCTATAAATTCATCCCTCACAGAGACTAGAAATTCCAAATTCACTTACTCTAGTTAAGTCTGTGTAATATTTCTCATATATTTTTGTGGACTAATACAAGGTTAAATTTCTAACCAGGATCCAATTTGATCATTATTCAATTATGTTAGAGGACAGCATCACTAAGATGTGAATTCCAGTTGACCATTGAGCTGGGCTCAGGCAATCAGAGGCTCCTTCTCTGCTCCCCTGTCCCTGGAGTGTAGACTCTGCACAGTTCCCACAGTGGGAGCCATTTGCCAGGAAGTACCCCAAAGAGAATAAGGTGTCATTGAGACCATCTGGACTGAATACATGACTGAACCCAGTTAAGAACTCTATATAAACTTTTAAGATTCCTATAGGCACATGCCAAGGTCCACTTGTTTTGAAGCACCCAGGACAATCCTGGTAAGTAATTTCCCTGATTAAATCTGCCACCTACCAATCTCTTTCTTGGGTTTGCCCTGGCTCTCTGTATACCAGAAACAGTTTCAGATTTCATCTAGAAAATACTCAAGTTTGCAACCAACAAACTATCCAACTGGTTGCTGTTTGTTAGATTATTATTAAAAGGGTAGCATATTTCTAGTGATTTGAAATGCTGCCTTTATTCTCTATGATATGAAATTCCTATGTGCAGTTGGGCATATTTCTGGACTTTCTGTTTTATTCCCATGGTCATTGATCTCCTTATTCTTGTGTCAGGACTATTAGTTTTTAATTCTAGGCAATTTGCCATCTGTTGTTACTCTAACATACCTGGTAGGATGTGCCCTCCTCTTCCTCACCTCCCTTCCTCAACAGCCCCAAACACTCATGCATCCTTGCTTTTCTTTTTCAGAGTTGTACTAGTTCTCAATTTTTTATATGAACTTTAAAAGCAGCATGTCTAGCTCTAAGAGAAATAAATTAGTATTTTTATTAAAATGACATATAATTTACAAATTAGCTTCAAAAGAATGGACATAAGGGGAGTCTTAAAACCCTACATAAGAACAAAAGTCAATCTGACTCAATGGAAAAATACACTTGTTCTTGCATAGGTATTTCTTGGCAGCTATTTTAATTGTGATCCTTTTCACTACACTTTTTAAGTGATTTTGTTTGTGTATATGAAGGTAGATGAATAATCTGTCAATTTTATTTTCTACTGCTTTCCCAACTCTACTATATTTTTAGTAACTTTTTCAAGAATATGTTCTCCAGGGCCTGAGATAGTATTTCTCATTTCAATGGAGTTTCAGCAAAGGTGAATTAAAGTAAGAGAGATGCATATCTTGATGGTGGGAACACTCACTACCAGCTATGCCAACCACACATGTCTTACAGATGTTAGAACCATCAGAGATGGTGAGAAATATTGTGGGCAGAAAAGTGCAGGCCCCCAGAAGGGAAAAGCCATTCTTCAGCACCTGCTAATAGCTGCTACATAGGAATAGGGTCTGTATTACCAGATCTAACATTGCAAGTATATAAAGCCAGAAATCTGGACTTACAAGTGAAATCTGGTTTTTAAATTAGTTTTAAAAATAGACTGGGACAAAATAGAAAGGACAATTCTATAGGTGAAACATGTTCCTCAAGCCATCAATTTGCAACATCTGAGAAGTAATGTTGTCCTTCAGACCAGACAGAAACTGTAGAATATTATGCTACCACAGGATTTATTTTGCTTATTAGGGGTGTATTAGTTTCCTGGATTTACCATAACAAATGACCATAAAGTCAGTGGCCTATCCCTGCAATAGAAATTATTATTGTACAGCTCGATGGCCTGGAAGCCCCAAATCAAGGTGTCAGCAGGGCCATGCTTCCTCTGAAGGCTCTAGGGGAGGACCCTTCCTTGCCTCTTCTTGTGGCTCCAAGTTTCCTTGGTTTATGGGTGCATCATTCCTGTGTCTGCCTCCATACTCATATGGCCTTCTCCATGGTACCTTCTCTGTGTCTCTTATAAAGATTCTTGCCATTGGATTTATGTCCCTTGCAGATAATCCAGGATGATCTCATTTAAGGATCCTGAACTTGATTAAATTTGCAGTGTAATAATTTGTTGTCATTCAATATCCAAATGTATTCCAAATAAGGTCACACTCAAAAGTTCAGAGGATTAGGACATGGACATATTTTTCAAGGGCTACAGTTCAACCTACTACAAATGACTTATATCATAGACATAGAAAAGGGTATAAAACAAATACAGATCTCTTTGTAAAAATTGCTGTTCTGATACATTATCTTAGAAGCAGGGAATGTTAAGTTCCCCTGCTTCCTCACCTGACCTATGTTTCTGTCTTCTTTTCTCTCCCTTTCCCTTCCCTCTTCCCTTTGCCTCCTTTCCTTTCCCTCTCTGTTCCTCCTTTTCTCCCTCTCTCCTTCCCCCTTTCTCCTTCTCCCTTTCTCTATTCTCACATTCTCTCTCTTCTCTCTCTCTTCCTCCCTGCCTCCTTATCTGTCTTTTCTCTTCTTGTTTTTATTCATTTATTTATTCATCTATTCTGTTAGTATTGTATTCATGAGATGTGACAGGAGCTATGTGTTTCTGAAACATGAGTGCACCTTCCTGAGTCAGGAGCAGACAAGGAAGAGCTAAGAGCCTCCCTTTCGTGGACTAGTAGCAAGTGAGCCTGGGGTGTTCCCTGCCATTTAGGCTGACAGGGATGTTCTAACCTTCATTGTGTGACTTGTGTGGGTAAAGAAGCACTCAGGTCTACTGTTTACTTCCTGATATCACGTGAAGCCACATTAGTATCTCTGTCTCCCTTCACACTGGCCATCCAGGCAACTGACCCCCTTCCAACAATATGATAGCTTTCCCTTTGTACCACACACTTGTGACAGCATTATTCCTTCTCAGCAGAAAAGATCACCTCACAGATGCTCTGCCCAGGAGGAACTACATGTCTATGAATTTTCATGCTCTTGTCTCAGTCACAAATTGCAGGAGTTGTTTAAGGGCAGCACCCCAGTTAAAAGAGGAAAGAACCAGAGAAGTATAGTCATAATGTCAGCTAAAGCTCCAATTGTTATTTCTATGCTGTTCTAAGTTTACTTCCAGAATTAGAGGAATGTTGCATAACATACAACCATGGGACATTTGCTTCAGAGCCACCTGGAGATTAGTTTCTCAAATTAAAATAATCTCCAAAAAAGGAACAATTTCATTATGAAAATTTCAACTTCTCCATATAAAAGAATGATCTTTCTCCCCTTTAACATAAATCCGATTCTTTTTCCTGTGAGCTGAAATCCTAGTCTTGATGCCTTGGGTAACATCAAAAGACTCTGGCAATTTCACTAGGAATACCTTTATTGTATATCCAGATTGCTTTTCTTCTGAGCTCCAGTGGAATGAGAAAAAGTCTCAATTCACTGTGATATACACACACTTATTAGATTAGATTATTAGAGTTATTCTAATTTTTGTTTCTATTTCTGTTGCACCTTGGTGACTGTACACTTTGTATTAAATCACCTATTCCTAAAAAAGGGAGGTAAAATTTTTAAGTTGCAGAAACTGTAATGACACGTCAAGAGTGATGGGTTAGTGGCTGGAGCCAGGGGGAAAGCTTTGGACCAGCGTGCATCAGAAACTCAGTACCTACTAATAAATAAATCAGCAGCATGGAGTGTGCCTCAACCCAAAGGCTGTCAAGTACATTCCAAGGCATTGCGAGTGTATGGCGACAGCAGAGTCTCTTTTGAAAACTTAAATATCCCATGGACAATTTTATTCTTTATGAATGAAAATGAGGAGAAGGAACCAATAAGAATTAATTTATCTTTTGCCATAGCCCTGCTAAAAAGAAGTAAATACATTGTTAGGTCCTGAAAGAAATGTGATTCAGCTGAGGCAAATCAGCACAGATTCACTAAACTGAATATCATCTATTTGACTTCTGCTTCTGCTCCTTTGAATTATCTGAGAGCTCTGTTTTCTGAGACTGCCTTTTGCTGCATCACTGTCAGCCCATGTAGCCAATTTTACTGTTTTGATTGACACCCATTCCAATACCTACCATGTACTGGCAGACCTCGGAGATAATGCAGGTTCAGTTCCAGACCCCCACAATAGAGTATTACAATAAAGCAAGTCATAGTCATTTTGCTTGTGGAGGGTCTTAAAACACCAAAATATAATATCTGCAAAGCTCATAAAAGTGAAACACAATAAACTGGGGTGTGCTTTAAATTTTTTTGCTCTTCCACCTATTGAACTACCCAGTTGCCTAGTGGAATTGAAGACTGATGTAGTAGTTCAGTGAAAAGGCATTTAATAGAGAGAGTGAGTGGCATAATCAGTGGGCTGCAGCCGTGTCCCAGAACTTTGGTTCACAATCTTTGTTAGATATGAGAATCTCCTGGGGAACTTGAGGGTGCTGGGGGAAGACCTGGGGTTACTACATCCACCAACCCGGTCTCTATGTTCTTTATCAGCTCTCTAGATGATTGTGATACTCTCCAGAAGTGTCAATCACTGCTCGGTAATATGGAAGTCAAAAACCAGGGTCTAGCACTGGGACACCTGGACTCAAATTCCTCCCTGAGCCTTAGTTTCTACTTCTAAAGTGTGTCTGCTGATTAAGACACATAAGTTTAGTGCCTACTTCCTAGGACTTGTGTGGCACTGAATGAGAAAATGTATACAACATGTTTATTCTTTTTGTAATTGTAAATATTGATGCAATTTTTTTACACAATCAAATCAAAATCTGGATGATATCAGAATTTTTGACAACTATTTGGAAGATTAACTTTTCTAAACATTCATTCATTGGATGAAGGTTTATGCCATTAATTTATTAGAATTTCAGTAGCAATAATAGATTGTATATACACAGAAGATGGTCCATTCATATTTGATTTTTGAGGCCTAGTTTTCCTGGGACAATTTGTAATTGCTAGAGTGACTTCAATATTCCTGAGGCATAGCACATGCTAATCCATCTGAATAAATGTGTAATTTCTGACCACCCCCCCTTTCTCAGTAAAACCTATTTCTTTCTTTTCTACCTATGTATCTAGTCTCTCTCACTTCCCAAAACAGTTATCTCTCTCTGTGTGAGCTCCCAATATATCATATACCCTTCCTTCATGGAAGTCATCACAGCTGTAATTTTATATTTAAATATAATTTTTTGAATTTATATTCCCACCAGGATGACTATAAATCCCATGGGGGGCCAGGCATGTTTTAACTCCAAAATATGTAAGTGCAGAGAATAGTGCCTGTCGCAGAGCAGATGCTCAGTGAATATTTCGTGGATGAGCATGTTTATCGAACAACCACAGTTAATATTATTCTTTCTCAGGAACAATGCTGAGTACTTAACAAATAATAGCAAATTTAATCTTAATAACAATCCTATGAGGTAGATATTATGACTAACACCATTTCACAGATGAGGATACTGAGACACAGAATAGCCGAGTAATCTGCTCAAAGTCATACAGCACAGGTGGCAAACACAAGGCTCGTGGGCTGAATCCGGCCCTCCACCTTGTTTAATTCAGCCCAGCACCTTCTCTCTATCCAGCAGCAGCCCCAAGCTCCTTGCCCCTAGTTAAGGAGTAGTTACATTTATACAGTCCTAAAATTACATTTGGTCCTTTGAAGTCAACCGTGAGGCTGTTGTGGCCCCTGGTGAAAATGAGTTTGACAGCCCTGTCATACAGTGAAAGTGGCAAAGCTGGGTTTGAACCCATGTTTCATGACTTTGTCTATATTCACCACTACACTATGTCCCTTCCCTAACCACGGAAAGTGCAGCTCTCACACAAGCCTGCAGTTCTAGTCTCTAGCAAAATGTCTCAGAGCAAATGTATAGACATGCCTGAGAGATATCACAGGTTTGGCCCCAGGCCCCCATTGTAAATCAATGTCATAATAGAGCAAATCGTAACCTTTTCATTGGCAGAGGATCTCACCTTTTATTTGTAAAAAAAAAAAAAAAAGTTACAATTATGAATTTCAGTAAAGTGCAGAGCAATAAAATGAGGTGTGCCTATAAGCTGTGTTGGTACCTGGCTGAGGGCCCTGAATCTTCCCCTCAAGGCCATGGGCCTCAGAGGAGGTGGTGAAGACACAGGGTTATGCCAGGTTATCTTCTTAGAAACAGTAAGACACAGCACAAAGACTGAAGTTCCAGGGCAAGAGCCCATAGAGATAACAGGAAACACAGGTGAGGAAAGCAGTCTTTGAGGCTACAATGGGGAATATAGAGCAAGTACCCCCAAAAATTCATCAACAGGCAACAGCATGCTCTACCTCTCCTGGAGTCAACTACAGGCTCCAGGATGGCAAGGTACAGCTCCTGTCATACTGAGCAAGGTACTAAGCAAAAGTCTCAGCTACAAAAGCAAAGTGAAGACTCTCATCTGAACCAAGGGAATGCTTGAGGCTGAGAGGGTGATAACGTTGATATCTAACTATTTGCACTGGAATTACTTAAATCCCACCTGACGAAGTTCAGGATTTGCTCTAGAGCAAGTGGTTCCCAGACTTTTTGGCATCAGGGACCAGTTTCGGGGAAGACAGTTTTTCCAAGTACCTGAGTGGGGGTGGGTGGTTTGTGGATGATTCAAGCACATTACATTCAAGCTCACCTCCTGCTGTGAGGCCTGGTTCCTAACAGGCCCATACTGGTGCCTCCATGGCCTGGAGGTCAGGGACCCCTGCTCTAGAGCCCTGCTTCTCAAAGTATGGGCAATATGGACCTCACCTGGGGCTTGTTAAAAGTGCAGCATCTTTGGTTTCCACCCCAGGTCTTCTGAATTAAAATGTGCGTCTTATGAGAGCCCCAGGAAATTCATATATAAATACATTTTGGAAGCAAGACAGTACTCAGCCTATGTGAAGGTGGCCAGCAGGCCCACTATAAGAAGGAGGTGGAAAAAGCTGAGCCAACCAGACATGTGAGTGACAAGGACAAAGATTTGGGCTGAGAAAACCTGCCCTTCATCTACTTCCTGTCCCTGTTCATGCAGCCAGCCTCTGTAGTGTGTACTTTCTTTCCAAAAATCTATTGGTTCTCATGAGAGGGAGTGGAAGTGACTACTGCTTTCCCTTCCTTTTCTCTTTAAATGTTTCACAGTCACCTACCTCCATGTGAACCACAGACTAGTCTTTCCTTTATCATATCCTCTGGATATCAGCAGACACAGGCTGAAGAGAGGCATTTTGAAGTGACAGACTTTTTAAATGATGAGGTTTCCTCTAATGATGTTTTCTTCCAGGATGGCGAATGTGTGCCTCAAGGCTAATTGTTCCTATTTTGAGTTTGGCTAGGGTTCAGACCTGTGGCATGTGACCAAAAAGTTTGTTTCTGAAGCCTCTTTATGTTTTATTGTGTACTCTTCTTCCTTAAGAGTGTGCTGTTTGGACATTTCATAGGGGCTTGGGGTGCTGAGATAATGAAGGAGTGTTTCAGTGGTCCAGGGCCACATAACAAACTACCTCAAATGTCATGACTTAAAAGATAGATTCTCATAGTTCTGCAACATGGCTGGTCTTAGCTAAGTGCTTCTACTATAATTGGCTGGGAGTGGGGAGAGGGCCTGGAATGGTCCAGAAGGCTTTGCTGAGAGGTTTGGAGTCTGGCTGGACACCTCTCTTTCCACATGACCTCACCACAGACAAGACTCACAGATCACAGCAACTGGATTGCAAGTAGAATTCTGCAAGAACAAGCCACAGGGGCACAGGTTTCCCAGACTCTGCTTGTGTGACACCTTGCAATGTCCCATGGATAAGAAAGCAGGGCATAAGAGAGGGTTATACAAAGGTAGAAAGCCCAGGTAGCATGGTTCACTGGGGCCATGTATATACAACCCACCACCCTTGCTTAATCCGATCTCCCACCCCATGTTCCTACCCTATGCACAAAACAAAGATGAAGAAAATGGAAGTTGGTCACCAGTCATTATGGGTAAATGTGTGTATGTATGTACATGGACAAGTGCATACATCTAGTGATCTGGGAAGCAGAGGACTTATATTTTCCAAAGATTTCCCTTTATTTGAGAGTATTATACTACTTAATAGTCATCTGGAGGCAGGGTTGTGGGAGAAGAGTGACATGGGAGGAGGGCTTTAAGACAGATAGATTAATTAATCAGTATTGATATCAGAATGAGATCAGATGCAAAAGCTGGTTTACTCCTAAATCAGTGAATGTGGTGGCTATAAAAGGACAGTTGCCTGGGTACCTGATCAAGATATCATTATGTCCTATCATGTCCTGACAGTAGCCTGGAAAATGAACTAAGAGTTATAAAGTATTGTTTTTCATTTTCCCTAACATGATATATAATCTCCTTTACTTACAGGTCTTTTTTCTTTCCATTTTTTATAGTCTTGTTTACTTATTTCAAGCTTTCTATTTATAGTAGGCTTATTATATGTCAGGCCATGAATTCAGTGCTGAAAATGTAGTGGTGAATTAAATTAACCTGACATTCTTCTCTCATGTACTTTAGAGTCTAGAACTATATTTTTTCTTTTTCTTTTTTTATTGTTGATACTATTACAGACATCCCCCATGTTTCCCCACTTGTCCCCTTCAACCCAATCCCTGCCCCTGAAGTTATAGTTTTAATGGCCCTAAAATTAAAGGAAATTTTGGAATAATTTAAATAATGTGAGAGTAAGTTCATCTTTTTTCCATGGTCTTAACCTTAAATTATGTAAGTTCCCAGACTTCCTACTGTTATAAATAAACTGGGGAAGAAGGTGACATCATCTTTATTTTTCCAGATAGATGAGAGGAATACCAGAAAGGTTAAGTGTGTACTTGGTCAAATATCTATGACTTAGTGAGATTAGGGAGCTGGAATTCAAGCCCAGGTCTTGTGGTACTGAATCCAATCTGATTCTCAGAAGACCATGTGGCTTCATTTGAATATTTAAGGTTGTACCATGCTAGTGAGGTAGTTAGAGATTTCCTGGGGACCTGGCCTTCTGGATCTCTACTCATCTCAAACTCTTTATGAACAGCATTGAGTTAATATTGACCTCAATTTATCAGTGGCTTCTTCAAAAATTTAATTGTCCTTTAACTAGAAAGTCAGTTACATATGGAGCATTACTAAATGAAAGAAGGTTCTTTAAATGATGTTCACAGTAGCTCACATGGTCAGGGCACATTGTTTAATCAAACCTGTTTTTCATCAGCAAAATGGGAATAATAGTAAGTATTGCATAGACTGTTGAGATGAGTAAAAGAATCTATGTGAAGTACAGAGTCTGGTCCATAGTAAGCACTAAAGTTACCAGTTGTTCTCTTTGATGATGATGGTAATAGGTGCTTTGTCCATCTCACCAGAGATGCAAGGCATGTTGTGAGCACTGTGTCATCCCCAAGTTCTCTAATGCAGACTCCACTATGAAAATGTCATTTATAGGCCACATATCTGCCTGACGGATTATCTAGAGATATAGGTATAGGTTAACATTAGAATATTTTTTTCTTCTAGTGATTTTTTTCTTTGAGTGACACAAAAGAGCATTCAGCCTACTAAAACAAAGAAAAACCACAGCTGGTATTTCTATTTTCAAACATTCCTGCAGTGCCCCACAAGCAATGACCTTTTCATTTAACTCCCTTTAGGGTTTGATGCCTATTTTACGTCCCGCACGCTTGAAAACAACAGAAGAAATGTCTGGTTTGCTGAATACTGGGAGGAAAACTTCAACTGTAAGTTGACGATTAGTGGGTCAAAGAAAGAAGACACGGATCGCAAATGCACAGGTGATTTCATTCTCATTGTCCTGTTACTCTACGTGGCCAGTGTTAAAATGTCTGCATGACTGACAGAAAGAAGCTTGGCTGGAGACAAATTGAAAAAGTAAATTGAATTTTACTAGATTGTTCAGAAACTGGAACAGGAGCATAAGTCTTATAGGACAAGAGAAGTACAGACAAGATTGTATTATATTCTGTCTGTCCATCTAGCAGTAATTGACATCCTCATTGATTCTTTGAGTTCAAAAGGGGCCATGCTGCTTTGAATGCTCTGTCTCATAACTATTAGTTCATATTGTAGCCAGGTGTAGGAAGTCATTTTCACATAGACAAACATCTCTGTCAAATTTCATATCAGCACCGGTCTCAACTGTTACCATGGATAGTACATTTAATTGAGGAAACAAAGTACTTAGGTTTAGAGTAATGAGAATTTCAACTGATTTTCATTACATCAAAGTTAATGACTCACCTGCTATTTAAAATATTTTTAAAAACAGTCACACAGCCTCATATGTAACTGTGCATAATTATTCCAATTTAAAACACATGTGTGTATGCCTTAGCTAGATAGTAGTAGTCATTCATTGATTTGTTCACAAATGTTTATTGAGCAACTCCCTTCTGGGAAGCAATGAGTAGGCACTGGTGATCTGATGGGGAGCAACCCGGTAAGGACCCTGCTTTCATGCTGCTTAGAGAATAGTGGGGGGTGGAGAGTCTACATTATTCCAGGGATCTCTCTATGAATACATTATTACAATCTGCAACAAGTGTCTGGGGGTTATAATGGCATACAACCAAGAAATTTCACTCACTGAAGGCAGAACTTGTCTCAAAAGACCTGCTTGAGAATGAGTGGACACTGGCTAATTGGGGAAGGGCAAATTGGAGAATAATTTGATTCTGGAATGACATGGCAAAGGGCTTATAACAGGAGAAATTGTGGTACCTTTCAGGATGTGAAAAACAGAATAATGTGACTAAAGAAAAGAACAGAATGAATGTATGAGCCATGGTTACAAATGTAGAGATATGGACAAGGGAGTAAATTAAGTTGGGATGTGTGTGGAACTTGGTCTTTATCCTAAGAGTGCTAGAAATCATGCAAGGATGTGACATGATCTACTAGCTTATCCCCTCGCCCTCTATTAAACGGCATTCCCCAAGTCTATATTTCAGTTGCCTTGAATGTTTGTAATGATGACCTTGAAGTCCCACCAAACTCTAAAATGCATTCTGTATGCTCAAAAAAGCCACACACCTATGTTAGATACACTTCCTGTGTTTAGCTTATCTTCACAATATAGCTATTTGAACACCCATTCCAAAATCATCTATTAATTAGGAATAATCTATGTAAAAGATGATACTAAAAACACTGTGAATAATGTGAGGATGCTTAATTTTAGGCATTTCCTCAAGAACTTCTCTGTTAAAACAAAGGAAAGATAAGATATGAACAACTATGTGATACAAAATAAATATGCATAATTGAATGTATAACTCAGTTAACTAGAAAATCATATTAACCACATTCTCTATGCCATGGTGTGTAGCATCAGTGTTTTCAGAAATGTCCTTATTGTGTTGGGAGGAGAGGAAACATTAATTCATTGATGACTAGACCTAAGTGACACAAAGCTTTCAAGTGGAAACTGAAGAAATTAGTTTGATGTCTGGATAATTTATCTATATGACAAGGAATATCCAAGTATACTAGAAGTAGCCAGATGATCAATGGCAGTTTTTTTGGTTTTCTCTGTCATGTAATATTCTGTAGAGTTTCTGGAAAGTGGATGATTTGCTCATGGTCATCAGGGTTGTTGCAACTAGGGTCAATCCCAAGTCTTTATACATACTTTAACACAAGCTGCTTTATCTCCAATATTTTAAGAATAACACAATCTTTCTTGATACCCAGTCCCAAGATCTTCTGATCCTAAAAGTTAGACATTCATCCTCCTACTTTCCTTTGCAGTGGCCTAATTTCCATTTGTATAGATTAAATCTTGGCAGTGACCCATCCTGCTCATGGGTTGTTGGAGATGCCACCCTCCAAGGGATCATGTAGTTGAGCAAGTTTATTGATGATTTGTTTAATCATATTTACAGGAAACACAAACTACACTTGATGGGTACTAATGCCATTCATGCTACTTTATAGTAAAGTTACATTTTCTCATGGAATTAGTGCTAGCTACACACACAATAAAGAAAGCGCTTCTGGACAGGTCACCACAGAGTGCTTATCTGTGGGCAGAAAGGTCAGATGTGATTGTTTTTCAAGTACTGTTTATGTTCTGCCGTCTTCACCTCACTTGCTGTGTGTTCACCCTTAAGACTTGCAAGTGTATCCCTGACACAAAAGCCAGTTTAGAGTATGATTTATTTGGAAAGAATATTATATTTCAGTGAAGATACTGAGGTCAAGAAAAGAAAGAAAAGTACAGAGATAAAGTGGTCTGTGAAACAGAGATTGAGGACAGAAAGTATTTGAGAAACCACAGAGTTGGGCCTGAAGGAGACCTGGGTTTTGTTCTAAGTTTACTCCTGAGCACCCTGTGAGAGCTTGAACACTATTATTTAACCTCTGAAAGCCCTTCCTCAACTTTCAAATGAGGGTGATAAAATTTTATACCCAAATTTGTTGGAATTAAATTAGAAAATTCAAGTAAATGATCTAAAATCAAACTGGAACATAGGAATAGCCCATGCAAGCTAACAACAGTCCTTTGTTGACTGCTGGCTAAATGCAGTTGCCTGTGAGAGTTCCATGAAGGTCTTATTGTCTTACATCAGCCCTAAGGAAAATCAAGATACAAGACAAATTCTAACAGAAAAAATAAAGCCAGAGATTTGAATAAGTACATAATATGGCCAGGAGTTCTTCACTGGGGTGCACATTAAACAGTGATGTATTGAGGTCTCAAAAAGTGTGTAGACAGGTAACATACAACTTTATGCTGTGAATAGAAAATGAACCTTAATACTTAAGGAATCTCAATGCCAAAATGTAGAAGGTGTGTCCAAGTATCATCAGGTCTTGGACTTGCCTGACATCTCATGTCCCAAATTTTGTACCATTTTATCCCTGATGTGCTGTATTTTTATATGGTTGGTATCATCTCCGAGGTCTTTGTTCCCAAACTCATTCTTTAAACTGAGAAGGAGGTTTTGAGAACCTGAATGTGCTTGCTTATGGCAGCCCATAAAAATTATCTCTCTCATATCTTGTGGCTTACACAGAACATTTGTCTAACTAACAATACTGTTCTGTCAAATGCTACTTTGTGAATACTGATTCATCAGTTACCTCGTTACTGAAAAGAAGGAACTCAGCATTTAGAAATTCATCATCCCATGAAGGGGACATTTGACTTTCACAGGTTTGTTTTCCTTTTGAGATGACAGAGGACAAGTTGGTGACTTTTTTTTTTTTTTGTAAAAAGTTACTATATTCCATTGCTAGCACTTTCAAGTCATACAATAAGCAAATTCAGTTTTGATTTAAGTCCCTAATCAACCAACGTTTACTCTGGAAAATGTCAGGGGCTAAAGAGCATACTCTGATAAATGTCCACATTTTGGGAGGTCAGATCCCTAAGCTGTGGTTTTCCTTACACCTCACTTCTCAAAGCTAATAGTTTAAGTAAAGGTCACTTTGTTGGTGAGGCCAAAAAAAGCCTGGTAAGAAATGGCTGTTAGTGAATAAACCATGTACTTCTCAAATCTGTTATCCTTATCTGGAACCCAGGCTCAGCAAATCCTGTATGAATTTTAACAGACTATCAAGGCAAAGAATTACACTTAAGTGAAGTGTTTTGAGAAAATATGTACAGAAAAAATTTATGACCATGCTAATTAGTACTCCCTGTCATTTTATTATTCTATTGTAAATGGACCTTTAATTGTTATATAGATGTTGTATTGTGACACCTAATTTATTCAGCATAATTGAAGAATCTTCATCAAAAAAGTTATGGATAAATAGGGGCTAACCCTTCGGCACTCTAAGATTTTTTTGAAGCCATTTTGATGAGAAGCAATTTAAAATGCATTTACACCTTTGTGCTTTCTCTTAAACAGAGGTTTGACACTGATTGTTTATTACTTAATCTGTATGCAGTTTTTGTTATGATACTGTGTGTTAATATGATTCTTTGTTAAAATTATTCTATGAGTCACCTCTAAATCTGAGTCTTGGTTGATGTTTCTCTTATTACAATCACCCTTAAATTTTCCCTGACCTCCCTCCTAGATGGTTGGTTTCTATCTGTGTGGGAACTGAAATTGTATGTGCTAAGTTATTTTAAAATTTTTATTTAAGAATGCATATCAGAATCATCACAAAAAGGCTAAGGTATATAACTTTGTGAATTTAGTATAGCATTTATGATAACTATTTGGGTGAGTTTACTAATAGAATTTAGAGAGATGTGATGCTAATTATACAGTATTTTCCAAGATAAAATTATCTGACTGTCACATCTGAAGTCCTCATTGTTCTTGGAAATCTTTAAACTACTTTTGGAACAGGAGTATTGAATAAATATCCCATGGTGATAAAAAATGACTTTCTAGACAGTGGGTCCCCATATGTAATAGTCAAAAACAAGAAAGGTTTTAGTGTAACATTAAGTCATACTAGCTGCCATGCTAATGCTGTGGCTTTGCCCTCACTTCACTTAGATATGAAATTTCATCTCCTTGTATTATTTTAAAACCAAAGACATTCTCCTTATAAGGACATTTGAGGACAAGAAGTCACCTTTTATCAATGGGAATTGAACCACCATCTTTGTCAAATATTCCACTGGATAAATTTGAGGGAAGATAAGGATGATGAGGATAGTGCTTCCTTCTAATAGCAAATATTCTGTAGACTTTTGTATGGTTATCTACCACAGTGAGTATCTCCCAGGCCACAAAAATAAAACTTTTGATTATTCTCTTTCTTTTTTTTTCTCTAGAACCTCTCTTTATTTTTCAAGGCTCCATTCCAACAGTTTGTATTAATTTAATCAGTCTTTTTAAAAATCCTTATTTCACCTGATCAATTAAAATGAAGCTTAGTTACAGAGAGCTATTAAAGACTAGGACATTGGAGGCATTTGAGGGGTCTATTTGCTCTGAGCCTTTGCTCTGAGTCATGGGGCTGAACCCATGACTTACTGCTGTCCACCAATCCTTCTTCAGGGATGCCCTTGTCTGTGGCTCTCCTTAGTAGTGGTGATGTCAAGGTGACTGGAGCCTGGAATCTTGATTCTAGCCTCTAGGTTTCTCCAGGTTCAGCTCTGATTTTGCTTACTTTCACAGCCCTCCTCTGACTGTCATGTGGAGGTTGCTGAGCCTAGGAAACCAACATTTTGCTTTCATGCTTCCCAAAGTCTTTCCCTTCTTACTGATCTGCCACTCCTGAATGTTCTTGTGAGAGGCTAGGGGAGGAGGCTAGCTTAGATCCAATCACATTCTTCCATGTCTTTTGTATATGGCACACACTGTATGTTCTGAATCTTTCAGCACACAATTTTCAAAGCTTAGAGATTAGTACTGACCACACAGAACTCAAAATTCAATCATTTTTTCCATGTTCTGTTATTACCTTCTTTCCTAAAGCAATGGATTAAAACTCTGAAGCTTCCAAGACTGAGGTTAGAGACACAAGCTTATTTACATATACATATATGTGATTATGTAAGCTTATGTCATTAAGATGATATATTAATATATAAAAATATTACCACTCAATACTATATAAGTACAACCAAAGTAAAAGAGTTATAGATAGCAGACTAGGTCTTTGTTTTTATTACATAAAATAGCACTAAGCTTTGTGTTTGCTCAAATCTTGACCATATACCCAAGTAGGAGTTAGCTATCTTCAGCCTTAATAAATCAATCTTTATGGATAAACCCTGCAGTAAATGAATTCTTTCTGCCACCAGCCCCACAAAGTTTAAGACGTGGTATCACCCCAGCCAGGTAGCTCAGTTGGTTAGAGTGTTATCCAGATACACCAATGTTGCAGGTTTGATTCCCAATCAGGGCACATATAAAAATTAACCAATGAAATGCATAAATAAGTGAAACAATAAATTGCTGTGTGTCTGTCTCTCCTCCTTCCTCCCTCCCCATCTCTATTCCTCTCTCTAAAATAAATAAATAAAAATTAAACAATAAAAACAGCCTCCACCACACACCATGTTACTTTAGGCCTTGTGTCCTCAGATTCATTCCTTTTGCCATACAGCACACCAGGGCATCTATAGGAGTCATGTTTAATTCTGTGCATAATCAATCCAGGCAGTGAACCCCAAGTTGAAAGCCCAGGGGTCCAGGCAAAACTGCTCCATAAATGCTAGAAGCCACTATTATTTGAACTGTGTGTCATTTCTTTCTCATTAACTCCAATAGGCAATGGCTTTAGAAATGGAAGTTATGGCCTTACCATTATTGGGAAGTCTATCAGGCTGGGCAGTTAATGAGAAGGAATTCCTGAATTAGGAGAATTAATGCATATGTGTCTTCTCAGAAATAGTCCTTGTAAACAAAGTGCCTCTTGTAAGCAATATAAGTATTATAAATTGGATACTTAGAGTGTATTTAATAGGAATAAGAAAGAGCTGTTGAATGACTTATCAAGTACCATTAAGCAAGTTAGAATGGAATATAGCTTTCTTCAGGAAGAATTTCTAGTAATATAGGTTTTCTAAATTTTCTTTTTCCCCTACAAAGAGAAATATAGACACTAAAAGCATTTTAGAGTTTCACAGTGTGTGCAACATGCTCACAAGATAAATATCTACTGTATATATAAACCCAGATAAGAACTTTTTGGGCTCCTTCTAACTTTGTCTCACCATTTACAATAACAGTAGATCAAGTAGGTAGGTGAACACATGGGATGGCTTCCCATTTCCTCATCCTCATCCTCAAATGCTATTTAGTATTTACCTTCCTGGGAGAAGATAGCTGTGAGGAGACTTAAAGCACCGCCTTTATTATGTAGCAACTTAGGATCCAAGCTGCCTGCTGAACGGGCCCTGATGGATTCACAAAAGCAGTTAAAGAGTCAAATTGCCTCAGTCTGAACCTAGCTCTCGTACTTCGTGTGTCACTTGGGCAAGTTACTGAAATATGTGCAGTGCCTCAGTTCCTCATCTGTACAGTGGGGTAATGATAGGCCCCACAACCTGGGGTCATTTGCAAGGAGTAAATAGAACAGTGCCCTGTGGAAATAGTGAGTGCTCAATGTGTTTAGGAGCCTTTATTAAAATTAAAACTAAAAAGAGAACCCCTCCATGGCTCAAAATGCCTGGCCTTTCTTTATTTTTATAACCAATCATTTTCTTCCTTTACCTTAAAAATTCTTTGCTGGTATAGTGATATACATGTCAATACACATGAGTTTATATCACCCAATTTGATGCCAACATCAACCCCATGAAATAGACTAGTCAGGTATAATCCTCCTTTTACAGATTCAAGCAAAGCAAAATTGCACTTTGGAGACATTCTGTGACTTATATGAAAACATGGCTGCTGATGAAAAAATACAATAACCCCATTAACTAAGTGAATGGCAAGCATTCGCTTTCTCATGCCTTCCACCACTCACTTGTGCACTTAACCAGTGTGGGCTGCACTGCAGCACTGGGCTGATGCCTGTCCTGGGCTTGAGAGCACAGGCAAGATTTTTGTTTTTTGCTTTCAAGGAACTTGTATTCCAGTATGGGAGGCAGACAGAAAACCAAAGGAAGATGAATAAAATAATTACAAATTACGATTAGTGCTGTGAAAGAAACAAATAAGAGGCTGAATAGGAAACAAGAGTGCAGAATTATTCTAGGAAAATAGTTGGCAGAGATTATCTCCACAGTCCTGTCTGTGAAATGTATTATTCTGATTGTACAGATGAAGAAGCCATGGTTCAAATGACTCAACCAAATGATCAATACTGCTGATTTCTCCCCATGCTCTTTCGCCACTGATGCTTGATTGCCTTATGAGATGCTGAGAAAACTGAACATGAACAGGCACTTTCTCCTTTGGGGGTAACTTAGTGATTTTACTTATACAGCAATCCCCTCACTCCATGACACTCAGCCACCTAAGGGCCCTTAGGAGAACACATGTGATAATCATCCTCGTTTGATTCTTTGGTCCTCATTTATAAACAGCTGCAGTGAAGAACAGAATTGACCTCATTTCTTCTCTTCTAAACTCAAAATAGGGCAATAGTGTCCACTTTATTCTAAAACTTTCCTAAATTGATGAAAAGCAGGTAGGTTGTACAAAGAGAAAAACAGAGGATTCAAATGCCTCATCTCATAAGCAGTCTAATTATGCAACAGGGAATTGCAGCCACAACTGTAAAGTCTTCTGATTGTTTTTCATCCCGAGGGACTCTGTCCCAGTTAGGATGGGGCAAACAAACATGCCTATAGCCTTATCAGAGCCAACAGTAAGGACTGAAGTAGTGAGAAACCCTAGCAGTATGAAATAATATTTGTAAGGAAGAGCTTCCCAATATTAGAGGAGCACTTATAAATTGAGCTACCAAAGCGGTCCATTGTTCTGGCAGAAGTGTGAAATTTGCTATTAAATAAAAATGTCGAATTACAAGATGCTCTTGCCTTTTCATTTGAGAAAAATACAACTGTCACCAGCAAGTTTCAGGCAAGTTTGTAACAAAAGGTTACACTTTAGAATTCACTTTAAAATAAGAAACACAAAAATATAAAAAGAAAAGTATGTTAAGAACCAGGCTGAAGAAGTTCCCTTGATGTGGATGCAAGTGTACAAAAATCACTTGGATAAATAATTACTGGATTTCTCATGTCTGACAGCCTGGCTGTTAATGTGACTACCACATAAACCATGCCTGCAGCACAGATTATATATTTTAATAGATTCTCTCTTTCCTTGAATAAGTTGTGAGATCACAGAAGAAGTGTTTTTGAATTCACAAACTTTTTAAAACCTAAACCAGTGATATTCTTAGCACATAGAACTAATTGGGTTACCCTCTATATTCAAGACATTTTAATAGTCATACCTGTTCGAAGAAAGAAAACTAAAACTCAGCGGTGTCTCTAGGGCCACCTGTGGCAGGTCCATCTCAGACTTCTGGGGGCTCTTATCTTCTTTTAGTTCTTTCTGTAAAGGCACCTGGGTCTCCCTCCCACAGAGCCTGGCACATGCTGTTCTCTCTGCCTGGAATTCCCTTTCCTCCACGTGATGTTGACTAATTAACAGTCATTCACCCTTCACATCTCATTGTCACCTCTTTCAAAAGCCCCCATTCATGCCCCACCATGATCTGGGTCCTTTGCTCTCTAGTCTTCCACCTTCTTTTCCTTCTGCCACACTTGCCACTGTTTGTGATGCTGTCCTCTTCAGTGTGAGTACATGGTAAAGGTCTCTTTACCATGGTGAAGCACTGCAGAACCTGTGCTTCACTGCAGGCTCTGTGCAGCCAGGCCCTCATTCCCTGCTATGTCTTTCTTCTCATGCTCAGCCCTAGCTCAGGTTGGGCATTGAGCAGGAGCTGAACAAGTAGTTGTTGAGACATTAATTTTACTCTCCATGCTTAAAACAAAAATCTGCTGTGCATGAAATATTTCTTGCATTTGATCCAGTGGGAAGAGGAGGGGCAGGTGGGGTGTGCCTATGTCTTCGGTGGACAGCTTGCTGCCCTTGTGAGCACTGAAGTAGAATATCTCATTTGGAAACTCAGCCAATGAGTTGAATCAGAAGCATTGCAGGATTTATTGGGCTGCACATGTTAAATGGTTCCTAAGCCCATTATGTTGATTTTTACAAGACACGAAAAGAAAATAGCAAGTTCTGCACTTATGTGAGTTGACAAGTGCTCCATTTTAACTAAAAGTGTGGAAATCCCAAAATCCAATAAACTGTCATATATTAGTCATTTCTTCCTTTAGAAAAAGAAAAATTCACAGGAATGGAGGACTAGAAAACATATAAGCCTTTCAGGTTTGACCATATACTTTCCTCTATTGATTTGTTATCTGCACAACTGAAGAATTGTTGTATTCCATATGCTATAAGGAAGAAATTAGATGCAGGGCTAAAGCCATAGTAATAAAAACAATAAAAGTGTATGCTTATTAGGTACTTTCTTAAATGACAATGTTTCATTCACCCTGCAAATAACTAGGCGAATACAAATCTAAATGAACAAAAAGTTTAGCTTTTTGTGATATTTACACTTAAAATTTTTCTTTGGAACATCTTTTTTTAAAAATTACTGATTTGAAAGAGAGCAATCAATTTGTTGTTCCACTTGTTGATGCATGCATTGGTTGACTCTCACTGGAGCCCTGACAAGGATCAAACCTGCAACCTTGCTATATTGGGTCAGTGCTCTAACCAAATGAGCTACCTGGTCAGGGCTTATTTTGAGCATCTTTCAAAAAATAATAACTTCATTTACATTTCTCCTAAACTTTGCAGGTATATATAAAGCACATTAAGAAATATATTAAGACCTCTTGTGTTTTCCTTCTTTTGAATTACTTTCTTAGGATGAATTTCTAGCAGTTGTTAGAAGGAGTAGAAAAGAATCTCCTGAAATTAGTTTTGGTTACTTCCCCACACTAGCTATGGAGTCTGGTGTAAATGCCATTGCATCTCTGTGACCTGTTTTCTAATCCATAAAACACAGATGATGATAATAACCTGATGGAGTTTTGCCTTGTGTTTGAAGGAGATGCACTAAATGAATTAACATATGTAAAGTGCTTAGTGCATTGCCTGACACATAAGTAGCATTACCTATTTTTATTACAACAGATTTACAATGTAAGTATTTTTGGACAACTGCAGTGTATTGTCAAATTGTTGTCTGAAAGGACTATACCAGTTTATTCAGCCATTGGTAAGACTACTAAAATATTGCCTCTATTTTGATTTGCATTTCTTGGAAAACTTGGAAGATTGAATAATATTTTTCCATATGCTTGGGTACTGATTTACTTTTTATGAGATGCACTCGGTATTCTTTAAATGGTTTTAATATGCCCTGTCATTTGATCAACCCTACAACTCAGTAAAGTTGGCAGAGCTGATAATATTTACAATCTACTGGAGAGAAAGACAAAAGCAAACTACTGAGATGTTTATTAAGTGGCTTTGTCCAAAACCACTTGGCTAGTTGCTTAGCAGAGATGAGATTTGAACCACAAAGTAGTTAGCTTTACTCTTGTAAACAATGGTTCATGAAAGTGGCAACTCCTGATATAAAAGGGTTACCATCATATTTATCAATCAATCAATCAATAAAGCAATCAAGCCAACTTTTTTCTATAACAAGTGTAAAACCTTAGTAAAATATGATTTAAACATCTTATAAGCTGCATTTGGGAATCAGAATCTCTGGAATGTGGTCAGTATTTCCCCCCTATTTCTGGTTCTCACAGATGGACGTATCAATCAAAGTCTAAGCAGGAAATGATGACTCAAACTGGAATATTTAAAAAGTGTTTCAAGAAGAGCCAATCTACACAGGTGTTGCAGGAGTGACTTAAGAAGGCAGCAAAGGCCAGTGCAGTGTCTCTGGCCTAGTAACACAGAGAACCACAAGCACTCCTAGTCTGAAAGTGCATGCAGAGACAGTGGGAGAGAGGGTGCCAAAATCCTGGCAGAATATCTGCAGAGAGAGGCTACCTGATGGGGAGAGAGCCAGACCAATAAATAAGACCAACCATCCTCCTGCACTCCAGTCCCCTACCTGTGACTCCCACTGGCCAAACCACCTGGATATCAAAAGGCAAGAGAGTTCTTTGATTCTTCCTATCAAAGTGAGCTTCTTGGGGCATAGAGAAAGGTGAGGAGTGGATCTGGGGAGACAATCTATCTATCCAGTGTAGGAGTTCTCATATATTTGTTCATGCAAGATCTAGAAAATGGGAGAGGCAAGAGTTTGTAGTAGACAATAACTTTTTTGGAATGGATATAATCCCCAGGAAAGAGTGAGTGTGAGAAGTAAGGAAATGTGGTCCTCAAACCCATAGATTGATTTTATAATGAGAAGAGTGAATACTGTTGGAAAAAAATTCTCCACGGGTCTCTCATTTTTTTTTCCGTATGTCACGTGAGCAGACACACTACCTGCCTTTGTTCCAGACTATCCTTTCAAGGACGTTAGTATAATTGAACCAGCCTGGAAAATAGAGGTAGCGTGTCTCTTCAGAGCAAAGTTTAGGCTTACTTACTGTCAGTATAAAATACAAGTTTCCCTAAGTTCTGGGTTTCTCTCCTGTAGCATGAGCCATTTTGTCACATGGTCCTCTTTCCATAACTCTATGGATTGGGAGTTAGGGAAACAGAGCCTCCAAAGGCTGATACTCTGACTACTACTATTTCTATGAAAAATAAAGCCCTTCTCTCTGACCCATGAGTCTCATATCTCCTGCTAACCCATGAAACTGTGGCAGTTTGTAGCAGTTTTCATTGTAGGCTTCTAGGTATGGTAAAACCAATGGACCAGTTTTTTATAAGGGGGAAATAAATTACAGGTTGCAAATTTTATTTGGGAGCAAGGAGGTCATGGAGATACATGGGTAATGCTAGGGAAAAAATTCTTCACTTAATAGAGTCACAGGGTTAAGCAGTGTTCTCAGGAAACATCAATGTTTTAGTTAAGGATAAGGTTATGTTGAGGAATGATCAATGTGGATTAGGAGTTCCAGAGAGCTCAGTGAAAGGACTTGTGAACATGAAAGAAGTTGGTGGCTGAACAAGGGAGAGTCAGCATGTGACGGTGAGTGCTTAGCAAGTAGAGGATCATCAGCAAGGCTTGTCCAGTGGGCTATGTCCAGTAAAGCTTGGATGCGAGGTATGAGGATTTAATTCTGAGAATGGTCTGGAGAAGGGTGATCACTTGAGCCTATGAAGAACCAGGTAAGCTTTAGAAATGAAGCCTAGGGTCTTTATAAGCTACCAATCCCAATAGTCATAAGGTAAATTTTGGCTTTGATTTTGGTAGTCTGTTTCTGACTGTGAGCTTGGAGCAGGTGATGACATTTTTGGAATGGATATAATCCCCAGGAAAGAATGAGTGTTGCAAGTGATACAAAGTTTTTTCCTCACAGTGTTTAGCCACTTGGGGAATATCAATTTCTCTTTTATAATGACTACTTGTTTAAAGATGAAGGAACAAGCTTAGAGAGGTTCTATAACTCCCCTTCAGTCATGAACATAATGCACGTAAAGGCAGAATTTCTACCCAGGTTTGTCTGCTAACAGCCTCCACACTCCAAATTCTTTTGTTTGTTCATTTTTTCAATATATTTTATTCATTATGCTATTACAGTTGCCCTCCCTTCACTCCCCTCCATTCTGCACACCCACTCCCACCCATATCCCACCCCTTTTAGTTCATGTCCATGGGTCATACATATAAATTCTTTGGTTTCTACTTTTCCTATACTATTCTTAACTTCCCCCTGTCTGTTTTCTACCTGCCATTTATGCTACTTATTCTCTGTACCTTTTCACCCTCTCTCCCCCTCCTACTCCCATGTTGATAACTCTCCATGTGATCTCCATTTCTGTGGTTCTGCTCTTGTTCTATTTGTTTGCTTAGTTTGCTTTTGTTTTTGATTTAGGTGTGGTTGTTAATAACTGTGAGTTTGCTGTCATTTTATTGTTCATATTTTTGTCTTCTTTTTCTTAGATAAATTTCTTTAACATTTCATATAATAAGGGCTTGGTGATGATGAACTCCTTTAACTTGACCTTTTCTGGGAGGCACTTTATCTGCCCTTCCATTCTAAATGAAAGTGTTGCTGGATAGAGCAATCTTGGATGTAGGTCCTTGTCTTTCATGACTTAGAATACTTCTTTCCAGCCCCTTCTTGCCTGTAAGGTCTCTTTTGAGAAATCAGCAGATGGTCTTATGGGAACTCCTTTGTAGGTAACTGTCTTCTCTTAGTGCTTCTAAAATTCTCTCCTTATTTTTAATCTTTGATAATGTAATTATGATGTGCCTTGGTGTGTTCCTCCTTGGATCCAACTACTTTGGGACTTTCTGAGCTTCCTGGACTTCCTGGAAGTCTATTCCTTTGCCAGATTGCAGAAGTTGTTCTTCATTATTTGTTCAAATAAGTGTTCAATTTGGTACTCTTCCTCTTCTCCTTCTGGCACCCCTATAATCCAGATGCTGGAACATTTAAAGATGTCCTGGAGGTTCCTAAGCCTCTCCTCATTTTTTTTGAATTCTTGTTTCTTCATTCTTTTCTGGTTGAATGTTTCTCTCTTCATTCTGGTCCACCATTGATTTGAGTCCCAGTTTCCTTCCCATCACTATTGGTTCCCTGTACATTTTCTTTTATTTCATTTAGCATATCCTTCATTTTTTCATCTAATTTGGAACCAAATCCAACTAATTCTGTAAGCATCCTAATTACCAGTGTTTTGAACTGTACATCTGATAGGTTGGCTATCTCTTTGTTGCTTAGTTGTATTTTTTCTGAAGCTTTGATCTGTTCTTTCATTTAGGCCATTTTTTTTTTCTTTTCATGTCTGCTACATAATTTGGGGTGGAGGCTTAGGTGTTCACCAGGGTGGGGCAACCCATGTCACTGCATTGTGATGCTGTATGTGGGGAAGGGGTTGAGAGGGAACAATGGTGCTTGCTCCTTTCTCTGCTGGATTTCAGTCACTTCCCCTGCTACCCACAAGCAAAGAGGGCCCTTCTGATGCTGATTCCTGGGTGGGTTGGCTTACGTACATTCTAGGACCCTGTCAATCTCTCCATCAAAGTCTCCTGTGAGGCTGGGAGTTTCTGCCACTGCCTCAACCCCCACAGGTGTTTTCAATTAATGGTTTTGAGGTTTTATTTACCCACGCTGGGACCCCGAGTTGCAAGGTCTGTCTCACTCCCCAGGTGTTCCCTCCAGTTTATCCACACATGAATGTGGGACCCCCTGCTACACCAGCCACTACCTTGCCCACCCCGATCCTCCACTGCCACTTTGCTGCAAGTCCTCTCCACCTGGCCGTCCTACTCTGCACCCCCCTACTGGTCTGGATGGATGTTTCTCCTTTAACTCCTTGGTTGTTGGACTTCCATTCAGTTTTATTTTCTGTCAGTTCTGGTTGTTGTTTTTTTTTTTAATTTTTGTTGTCATTCTTTTGGTTGCACAAGGAGGCACCGTGTGTCTACCTACACCTCCATCTTGGCTGGAAGTGTACTTGCTAATGTTTAAAGCAAAAGAAGAAGCAGAAGGATGGAAGACAGGGAGGAAGAAGAGAAACAAAAAAAAGGAAGAGACTACGCAATGGTTCCAGTGTTGTTGCGTTGGCCTGTTCACTATAAAATCCGCACCACCTTTCACCTCGTAGTTTTAGCAGCTATTGCTGATGATTGCCCAGATCCATTAACACTTCTGGTATCTAAATACATTTTGAATAAATTATTTCATTAATATTCTGAAAGTTTTACCTGAATATAGCTCCTGGAATAAACAGCATTTCAGTGTCCAAAAGTTCATTTTAAATGGATTTGGCTGAAGAATGGATTAGGAGAAAAGACATTTATTGAAGTATTATTTTTTAAATATTTTGTTTATTTTTAGAGAGAGGGGAATGGAGAGCAAAAGAGAGGGAGAGAAACATCAATGTGTGGTTGCCTCTTGCACACCCACCTACTGGGGGCCTGGCCTACAACCCAGGAATATACCCTGCCTGCGAATGGAACCAGTGACCCTTTGGTTCGCAGGCTGGCATTCAATCCACTGAGCCACACCAACCAGGTCTATAGCACTATTATTTTTATTTAATCTTTAAGTCAGCTCTGAAAAGGATGCTTTACCAATAATTTTACAGTTTGCATAGAAAAAGCAACCAAAACCAAAACTGTATAAGCAGAACTTTAGCTTAAGAATGAGAGGAGAGAAAAATCTGTGAGAAACAGAAACTGAATCTATGCAGTTCTTTAAGAAAACACATCCTCTTCTTGTTTATTTTCACAAGTTTTCTTGTGGTTTTCAGAAGCACTGCACTTACCTTTGCTGAGCTGGTTGGCATTACCTACAGCAGGCTGCTGTTGGTCTTGGCCAAGTCTCTCAGAATACCTTCCACAATTTTGGGGGGTGTGAAGACTGGGGCTGAGACATTCCTCTCTTTCAATCCCATGTCCTCTGTACATGGAACCTACCCCCATCCTTCCCACCCCACCACAGGCATGCTTACTCACTGCATGTATCTTTACTTGCATTTAACCTGGAAATTGAAAATGGGATTCTAGAAAAAAACTCAGTCTGAAGTAAAAATGAAGTGGCTTCCCAGAAAGCTTCCTGCAGAGAAAATGGCTAGACATTGTTTCCTCCCTTGGTAGAACTATTTTTGAACTCATAAACAGCATTCAATGTGCATCCACTGCAGAACATTAGTATGTTGTATTAAATTGCAACAAAATTTTGGTCATCAGGGTAGATCAGTTGGTAAGTCACCTGTCATTCTTGATTTGCTTTTTTCCTTCTTCTGCCAGGCTTTTAGGTGATTTTTCTAGGTATTAACTTTTCCACTTAAGGGGACTTCAGAAAAGAAACATCCATTTCCTTTTTGCAGTGGGGATAAGGGGATACAAAAATCATGGCTAGCATAAATTTTGAGATGATTTTGGCTCTAAACTTATCTTGAAAATAAAAAGATTAAAGAGGAAAGACTCTCAGTTCATTGCTTTCTGTGTGTAGACCTGGTAGAAACCATTTACCTAAGTTTCTACAATGTATCATAAAGTGACAGAAAAGCAGGAAATGGATGGTCAGTGGGAAAAACAATAGTACCTATACAAGAGAGTGTTGAGAGATTTAAAATTAAGTTATGTTGCATTCACTGGTTGATTCTTATATATGCGCTGACTGGGGATTAAACCCTGTATAACCCTTGGCATATTAGGACGATGCTCTAACCAACTGAGCTACTTGGCCAAGTCTACTGTAATCAAAACAGCCTGGTACTGGCATAAGAACAGGCACATGGACCAATGGAACAGAACAGAGAGCCCAGAAATAAACCCAAGTCTCTATGGTCAATTAATATTTGACAAAGGGGAAAGAAGCATAAAATGGAGTAAAAATAGCCTCTTCAACAAATGGTGTTGGGAGATTTGGACAGCTACATGCAAAAAAATGAAATGTGATCATCAACTTACACCATACACCAAAAAATAAGTTCAAGGTGGATAAAAGACTTAAATATAAGTTGTGACACCATAAAAGTCCTAGAGGAAAACATAAACAGGAAAATCTCAGACATTCCACACAGCAACATCTTCACTGATATGTCCCCTAAAGCAAGGGACATAAAGGAAAGAATAAACTAATGGGACCTCATCAAATTAAAAAGCTTCCACATGGCTAAAGAAAAAGGCATTAAAATGAAAAGAGAACCAACTATATGGAAAAACATATTTGCCAATGATACCTCAGACAAGGGTTTGATCTCCAAAATATATAAAGAACACACATGACTCTACTCCAGGAAGACATAAAACCCAATTAAAAAATGGGCAAAAGACTTGAACAGATACTTCTCCAAGGAGGACATACAGAGGGCCCAGAGACATATGAAGGAATGCTCAGCATCACTAGCCATCAGAGAGATGCAAATTAAAATACAATGAGATACTACCTCACATGGGTCAGAATGGTCATCATAAACACATCAACAAATAAGTGTTAGAGAGGATGTGGAGAAAAGGGAACCCTAGTGCACTGTTGATGGGAATGCAGACTGGTGCAGCCACTGTGGAAAACAGTATGGAATTTCCTCAGAAAACTAAAAATGGAACTGCTTTTTGACCCAGCAATTCCACTGCAGGGATTATATCCTAAGAACCCTGAAACACCAATCCAAAAGGACCTATGCACCCCTATGTTCATAGCAGCACAATTTACAATGGCCAAGTGCTAGACGCAAATCACCTAAGTGCCCATCAGTAAATGAGTGGATCAAAAAACAGTGGTACATTTACACAATGGAATTCTATACAGCAGAGAGAAAGAAGGAGCTCCAACCCTTTTCCACAGTGTGGATGGACCTGGAGAGCATTATGCTAAGTGAAATAAGCCAGACAGTGAGGGACAAATACCATATGATGCCACCTTTAACTGGAACAGAACAACAAAAGAAAAAAAGCAAACAAAATAGAACCAGAGTCATTGAAATTAAGAACAATCTAACAATAGCCAGAGGGGAGGGAGTGGGGAGTGTGGGGAGAAGGGTTTTCAGGAGCTACTATAAAGGACACAGAGACAAAGCCAAGGGGGAGGATGGAAGCAAGGGAGGGAGGTGGGTTTGGGTGGGGTGGGGAGAAAATGCAGACAACTGTAGTTGAACAACAATAAAGTAATGTATGAAACAAAAATAAATAAAATCTTTAAAAAATAAAATAAAATTAAGTTATGTAATGTGCTTAACATAGGGCCTGGTACACAGAAAATATGCAATGAACACACTGCCTGCAGCACTGTGGTCACAAACCCTGTTGTTCTTTGCGGGAGCTGCTCATCACTCAGACTCACCTGCAGAGAGATGCACAACGCTACACGCTTTTCGACTCAGCCCAGATCTCTGGCTTTCCCTCTACTGCTATTCCCTACAGACTGTGGGTTTATACTCTGAGATTCTATAAACATGGTCACTATAAAAGATGGTAAAAAAGTAAATTTTTATAAACACATAATCTTATTTTACCATTCACATTCATCTCATAAAAAGAAATGTATACCCATGTAAAAAAAGAGAGTTATCTAGTAAACTGAGTTATTTATTTTTAAATTATGGGAGGCCCTGCAGTAGCATCTTAATAAGGCTTGTCTGGTAACTGTAGCAGTTTTCAGAACCTGCCATGTTTTCCAGCACTCCAGGATCCTCCCTGCTGCCCCTGTAGCCTTGTTCCCCAAACTCCAGCAGGTTTGTCACAACCCAAATGTGCCCTGACTCTAACCTCAGATCTCCTGTGGCGTGTTCTTTTCTTGTTTATTAGGGGTATTCATCACTGGCAATAGATCCAAGCGTTAGTATCTTAGTTAACTGCATACGGTAACACTCAGGACTTCAGCCTCAAGAAATATTTAAGATTAAGGCTTCACATTCAATAAAATAAAATTTGTTGAATGCAAAGTTTAAAAGCACAGTCAGCACAAGCTTGCGTAATTTCAGAGATGTCTTCCCAAAGCACAAAGCTTCAATTAATATGTGAAATCCAAATAAAAATTACAAATTTTCCTTCCTTGGAAACTTGATGAGCATTGAGCCAGTTCCCATCCACTGAACCTCTCTGCTGTCTTTTTAAGTCTGCAGTGGCACACTTCTCTGATGTGTTTCCTGCCTTCCTCCCACCCTATCTCTGTCTTTTGGTTTCCCCATTGAAATATTAATGTTAATAATTTCACACGCATATATTCTTACATTTTATGCCTTCCCCCAAAAGATGTCTTATGCATAGTAACTAAGGCATATATTCTGAGAAAGTGGTATGTTAAAATAGGCAAGTTAAGCAGGTCCTTCAAGAGAAATCCCCACCTGCAGAATGAACACTAAAAATCCTGGTAGTGAAAGTTTATGGGCTATTCTTATGTAGTGCAGCTGACAATGCATTCAACAGAAGGTTAAAAGAGTGTGAATTTTTAAGATAAATACTGGACTCTTTGGGTAAAAATAACAATGGAGCAGAAAATCAGGGGACTTCAAAAGGTAAGCTTCTTTGCATGATGGAGAAGTAAAACATAATGCTTCCTACTTCACCTCATTTTACCCAAACCTCAGACTCTTTCCTGGGAAACGTGACCTTTATCCAAGGAAAGACTATAACGACACTCAGTTAATCAGAGAATGAGCTATTCACTGAGAATTAAAGGAGAATGCTTTTTTTTGCACACTTCGATCTATGTGAAAATATTTTTTAAAACTGCATTTCACTTTTTTCTTTTGGTGTTGGGAGAGTGTGGGCATGCATAATGTTAGTCCTTAGGATGTTATGAAGTGGTATATGGATAAGGAGTGTAGGGTTCAAATGAACTTGAAAAATATTTGACTAACTCACAGTTCAATTGTATTTTCATATCTGTAACATATTCTTATTCTGCTGTCATTTTCATGCTGTGTAATTTCCTTAGGACCATGAAATGATTCGAATAACTGCAGGGTGTGTGTGCATTGTGGTGTGTGAATGTGCATGCTGCTTTTGATACAGTTGAGTTCATCTCTGTTTAAGAGCAAATAAACTTTTTCAGGACTTCCCCAGTAAACTCTTTTTTCCATCCCCCTGGATAGAATTGGGTACCATGTCTGTTCCTAAATTAGCTCTTGTGAAGGAAACTGGTTTGGCTTAAACAAACAAGAACTAGCCCTGACTGTGTCACTCAGTTGGTTAGAGTGCTGTCCCTACATGCCAAGATTGCAGAATGAATTCCTGGTCAGGTCACATACAAGCAGCAGCCAATGAATGCACAAGTAAGTAGAACAACAAATCAACATTTCTGTCTCTCAAAAAAATCAGAATTGACTCAGTGGGGCTCTAGAGAGTAGAGAGGTCCAGAACTTCTCACCCTTACAGTAGGACTCCAATGTCCAGAGAACCAGATTTCTGTTAGGGGAGGAGAGCAGGGTGGTAAATGAATAACCAGACACTCTGACATGGCAAACAATTGTCTGCCACAGTAGGGGAAGCAAAATTAAAAGTGCTTTGAAATTTTTGTATTTATGGATTTTAAAGTGAGAAAGAAAGGTGGAGAGAGAAAGAAAGAGAGAAAGAGAGAGAGAGAGAGAGAGAGAGAGAGATCAATCTGTTATTCCACCTATCCATGCACTCATTGACTGATTCTTACATGTTCCCTGACCAGGGTTTGAACCTGCAACTTTGGTATATTGGGACAACACTGCAACCAACTAAACTACCCAGCCAGGGCTAAACATTTAAAAATGTTTTATTTATTTATTTTTATTTTTAATGAACTTGCCATTTCTGATTTTCTTGATATAAGGGCACATTTTCCTGGTCCTGGTATCCCTTAAGTCTTAGAACCTTTGATATGCTAAGTCACCTGGGGACTCTCCAAAACAAGGATAAAGCCTGCAATGTTTCACAAATAATAAAATATTTCATTATTTAAAATATTGCAATTACTTTTTGAGACATTCTCTCTGGGATAAATGTCTTTATGACTGCAGTTTAGAAACAGCTCTCCTGAATTATTAGCCTGAACCCATTTCATAGTTTATATTTTATAGTGGTCATAATGCCTCCAAGATTGCTTCTTTAAGTATTACGAACCATAAGAGAAATTTCTAAAGTAGCAGGATATAAAGCGAATATTAGAAAATGAATTGCCTTATAAAATAAGTATAGTAAAATGTTAATGTAAGAATCTAGATGGTGGGTTCACTGAAAAGTTCTTCTAAACTTACACTATATTTAGAAATTGATGTGATAATTGAAAAATAATAAAACAACCATAACAAAACAAAGAATAGCTTTAATGTATATAAGTGAATAGCTATATGGGAAAAGATAAATTATTCATTTCTCAGACTGCACCCAGAATACTTTTTAAGTGGATCAAAGATATAACTCTTAAAAATAACATTTCTAGAAGAAAATATGAATCTTTTCTACTCTGAAAGTGGGGATATTTCTTTTTCAAACATGATTGAAAACTCAGACACCGTTAGGAAAGAAAACGATAACTTTTTTAGAAAACCAATTTTTAAACCAATGTAATTTAACTAAAGCATACCTAAATTTAAAGAAAAGTGACAATCTGGGGAAAATAGTTGCAACTTAATCTCAAGGAGTTAGTATGTTGCATTAATAAAAAAAAACTTTTGAAAATAGAGAAAGAAGTGACCAACAAATTTTTACAACAGTTGAGTAGACTATAGACCGTTTGCCAAAAAAGAAATACAATGTATTTTTTTAGGGGAGATGTTCAACCTCCCCTAAAATAAGAAAAATTTGAATAAAAATACACTGGTAGCGTTATTCACATATCTGACAAACATCCAAGTTTGAGAATATATTTGGGTGGTGACATTGTGGGGAAATTAACACTCTCATCCTTCGTAGGAAAGCATGATGGTACAAATCCATTAAAGAGGCATTTGCCAATAATTAGCAAAAACACATATGAATTTACTCTTTAATAAAGCAACCCCACCTCTCAATCTATAACCAAAATCTTCAGACAAAAGACTGTTCATTACACTACACTTCTTAGAATGCTTCGTAGACATGATTATTATTCTAAAAATGTTGCCTTTACACTATAGAATACAGTGAATGAATAATGATGATGTTGTCATTAAGAACGAGGGTTTTTCTCACCAAAGAAAGGAAGAAGAGGTGTACGAGTGTCAAGGTTAGAAAAAAACCCTGTGGTCCTGGACTTGAATTGAAAGTAGCAGTAGGAATTTGTGATGAATTTTATCTTAAAAAAAAACCCCTAAAATCCTACTCTAAACATTCTGAAAGGCCTAGGTTAAATGACTAGCAGTAAGCATAGGTTGAGTGGTATTTAAATGAGGCACACATAAAACATAGAGGTATCTGCCATATAATATAGTGATGTGTGCTCAGAAAGGAGAAATACAAATTTAAGTAAATTTGGGAAATTCTGAATTTCTTCTTGGAAATTATAATTGTCACAATATTAAATGCTCTGAAAAAGTCTCCAGTAAATACATCTGAAAATATTTAACCACCAGGAACACTTCCACTCTTCATAGGGGGAGAGATCAGGGTGGCAGAATTCCTGCTGTGTCTTCACTGCACAAATGTGCCGTAGGAACCATTTGGGGATTAGTGCGGAACATGGAATGCAATCTGTGGATAATTATTTGTTACAGGAGAACAGGCAGTCTAAAGAGAGTTCCTGGTACCATGTACTAAATGAATGCATAATTTAATATAATTGTTGCTTAGAATCTGCTAGATACTAAATGCTTTGTTCAGTGTTGGTGTTGTAAGGGGGAAAAAAGACCCTGACTGGTGCAGCTCAGTCAGTTTGGGTGCCATCCTGCAAAGTAAAGGTTGCTGGTTCGCTTCCTCGTCAGGGCACACGCCTAGGCTGCGGGCCTGGAGTGAGTCTGCTTTAGGCCATCCTGTAGTGTGTGATTCTAGACTTCATGTACGAAGGATTTTACGAGGCCAGGTCACTACGAGGGTATGTTTAGTAAAGCTGGGAACAGTGAAGCAAAGAAAGGGCTTAGGGTGGAAGAAGCAACGGGACAGAGGCTAGGCGGTGCTCTGCTTTGGCTCCCTGGAAACGTTATCGGAAAGCAGTGAGCCAAGGCAGGGCAACAGTTAGCTCATTGGGAAGCCAGAGAAAAGGGGGCCTTGGAGACAGGATCAGGGGTAAGCCCATGATGAGCTGCTGCTGCTCGCTGCTCCTGTTTGTAAATCTTGTGGAGACCCTTAAAATTTAGAAGGAAGTAAAAACGTTCATGCCCTAAAAGTGGCATGGGCAAGCTCTAGAGTGAGTCTGAACTAATATCCTTTGTTTTGGGTGTTTTATATCTCTTCTGTGAGTGTGAATTTTAAAGGAGGGTTACAGCAGAATATTTATCAGCTCTCCAGGTGTGTTTTTAATGTGCAGATGCATCAGAATGAGCATCGAGGGGAGTTTAGGACTATCCTCTGGTCAGCTTTACTGCTTCGCTTTTATCTCGGGTCTGTCTGGCTCTAATGGGTTTTGTCTTTTTTTTTTTTTTTATTTGTTCCCTTGACTTTATTTATCCTTGGGTTTGGCTGACACAAATGACATTAATCGAGTCTCTGTTCTCTATTTTCCCCAACCAGCGTGATTTAAGCTATTTATTTTCTGGTTAAGGAGGAGAGGTATAAGCTCTTTGCTCTTGAGTGTCCTTGGTCAGGGTAAATAAGGTCTTCGCTTCACCAGCTGGCTATAAGTTATTCAAATTGTTTGGCCTTGTTTAATTTTCTTGTCTCAATTTCTCCATTACACTTGCCCAGGGATTTCCTTAGCTTCTTACTATCCTGCCTCATAGGCAATAGAAAGCCACTGAAGAATTTGGAGCATGGAGGTGAGGTGATTAGCTCTGTAGATGGACATGGAAAAACAAATAGATAAAGGGAGATATGTGACATTGTCTCTTGATGGAAGAAGTGCATAACTTGGGCATTGGTAGTGCGGCTGAAATATCAGTGTTTCAGAGGTGGAATCGATAGAACTTGACTATTCATTAGCTATATGTACGTGCAGTGGAGAGTGAGAGACAGGAAACAATGAAAAATTACACCAGGTTTCTAGCCCAGGTTTCTGAGTTGCTAGTAACTCCAACTGAGACAAAACACAGGAGGTGAGGTAGGTATATAGAAGAAGGTAATAAGTTTGGTGTGGAATTTTGTTTGTTTTCTATCATTTTCCTTTGGGTCTCTCACCTTTCTTGAGTAAGTGAGCTTTGAAGATTTGAATGTGGAATCCCAGGTTCTAATCCCAGTGATCCTTCAATTCTAAGGGACCACTGTATTTTTAACAGTGTACTGGTTAATCCTTGGAGTGCTGCCTCTGAAGTTTGTCTAATACTTATGGGAAAAGTTAGTGTGATAGGCTCCAAAGTCAACTACTAAAAACTATGTAACATGGTAGTCACATGTAGGTATGTGGCTTGCACTGTTGTATTCCTCAAGACATTGTTTGCTTGAAGCGTATGAAAGAAAATGCAAATTTAGACATTCTACTCAACACCAATCTTTGTGTGCGTTTCTGGTTTTAATGTGCAGGGCAGGAGAGAATTGGAAAAGATTCCAACTACGAGCAGGAGGGGAAAGTTCAGTTTGTGATTGACGCAGTCTATGCCATGGCCCATGCCCTGCATCACATGAACAAGGATCTCTGTGCTGACTACCGGGGCGTCTGTCCAGAGATGGAGCAAGCTGGGGGCAAGAAGTTGTTGAAGTACATCCGCAACGTTAATTTCAATGGTGAGTCTCCAAACATTCATGCTTTTAGAAATCCTGTGTTGGCATTCTGTTTCATAGGTTACATCTTGAATGACTATTTACTCTCGAGTATGTTTCAAAACCTAGTTGGTTTATAATTTCAAATGATTGAATCAATATATGAATGACTGAGTAGTGAGTGAATGAATGAATAAATAATAGGGGGTCCTCCTTTCCTTAGAATAAGTTTTTATATGAAGTAAAAATTTTTTCTCAGTGAATATAAGTTCAGAGTGGTGAAAACCACACAAATTTATCAGTTATTGTACACCAACTATATACAGTTATTTTTGTCTTCAGTGTTATATATAATATTTTGTCAAACACTGTCTTCCAAAATTACTTGCATTATCTTTTTCTTCCTCACCTTGTTCAGTGTGGTTCTGTTTTGAATTTGTAATATAGTCAGGTTTATTTATTACTGTATTGAGCTTTATTTTATAACATCGGATGGTTAATTTTACGAGTCAGCTTGACCAGAGAAAGTGATGATCGGAGAGCTAGTAGAACAGTATTTCTGGATGTGCCTATGAGGGCTTTGGAACTCAGTAAAGCAGAAGGCTTTCTCCCAAGTGGGTCCCTCCCTGAAGAGAACCAAAAGGCAGTAAGAAGGGCAAATTCACTTTCCCTCTGCTTGGACTGAGACATCCATCTCTTCTTGCTCCTAGTTCTCAGGCTTTCAGACACAGATCAGACTTAAAACCTTAACATGGGGGAAAGTTACATCACTTTTGAAGTCTTATTGCTAAAAATATGTAGCACCAATCTGCTCCTAAAGAAACATAGACAGATTCATCTTTATGGACACTCTACAAAATGACTGGCTAGTACTCTTCAAAAGTATTCACATCATGGCCCTGCTGGGTAGTTCAGTTGGTTAGAGTGTCACCCCAATAGGACAAGGTTGTGGGTTGGAACCCTAGTCAGGGCACATACAAGAAGCAACCAATGATTGCATAAATAAGTGGAATAACAAATTGATGATTCTCTCTCTCTCTTCCGTCTCTCTCTGTCTCTCCCTCCCCTCCCTTCTCTCTCCCCTCCCCCTTCCCCTTTCCTCCACCCCTCTGTCTCTCTAAAATCAATCAATATTTTTTAAAAAAGTATCCACATCCTGAGAAAGACAGATGAAGGAATTGTTCCAGACTCTAAAAGATTGAGGAGACATTACTATAAAACACAATGTGGAAAAATTAATTGATCCTATGCCAGAAAAAGGACATTACTGAGACAGTGGAGAAATTTTAATAAAATTTGCAGATGAGTTTTAAGTAGTAATATATCAATATTAATTTCCTGGCTCAGATAATTATATTAAGGTTAAAGAAAATCTTCTTGCTTCTCTGCTTATAAATAACAACCCATTTAAACCCACAATATTAAATCAATCTTCCAGGAGTTACCTAGTATTTGGATGAAAAGAAACCACACACAATTTGGGGATAAACACTTTTCTAGTTTAGATGGAAACAATATGACTATGTTTTTTTTTTTAATATTTTATTTATTTATTTTTGGAGAGGGAAGGGAGGGAGAAAGAGAGAGAGAGAGAAACATCAATGTGTGGTTGCTGGGGGCCGTGGCCTGCAACCCAGGCATGTGCCCTGACTGGGAATCGAACCTGCGATGCTTTGGTTCGCAGCCCGCGCTCAATCCACTGAGCTATGCCAGCCAGGGCAATATGACTATGTTTAAAGCCAGAAACTAGTTTAAGTATAAATGATCTTCTTTTTGTAGTTCTTTCTGATCTTACAGAATCTCCTAAAAGATATAACTTATTTTTCCAGAACCAAATGCATATAAACTTCATTATTTATCAAACACTAAATTACATTAGCTGGGGCCACTTTCTGGGCTTTGTATTCCAGTTCATAGATATGTATAACCATTCTTACACAAGTAAGAATTTTACCAAAACAATTGTTTTGAGAATGTTCTTGGTGATTCCTCCCTCATTCTTCTCCCAGGTAGTGCTTACAGACTCATTATGTCAAAATGGTCTTGTCCATTGAGGAGCCAGAGTTGCTGAGCTTCTGATAAGACAAGGGGCCTATGTGTATTGAAGGACTACTGTGTGGCAGAAACTGTGCTACTTTGCTACTTTCCTGTGTTGGCCTATTTAATTATATATCTATGTCTATATCTATATATCTATATATCTATATCTATCTATCTATCTATCTATCTATCTATCTATCTAATCACATAGACACAGACAACAGTGTAGTGTTAGCCTAGAGAAAAGGGTAGGTGGAGGTGTACAAAGGAGTGGAAAATCGTGATGGAAAGAGACATTGCTTGGGGCAATGGGTTCATAATGCAATGTACAAATGATGTTCAAGTTGTACACTTGAAACCTGTATGGTTTTGTGAACCAATGTCACCCCAATAAATGCAATTTAAAAAAAAGAAATCAACATGGTATAGATATTACTATTTACCCTTTTTAAAAAAACAAAAGGACACTGGCTCGTGTTGCCCAGTGGATTGAGCACAGGCTTCAAACCAAAGGGTCTCCAGTTTGATCCCCTGTCAGAGCACATGCCTGGATTGTGGGCCAAGTCCCCAGTGGGGGCCACATGGGAGGCAACCGTATATTGATATATCTCTCCCTCTCCTTCTCCCTCCCTTCCACTCTGTCTAAAAATAAATAAATAAAATCTCAAAAAGAAAACAATTTGTAAAAAAAAGAAAAGGAGACTGATTTACAGAGAAGTAAGAATCGTGCTATTCAAAACCTAGGTAGTGATGATCTACAATTGGTACCATGGGCCCCTAACTCCACAGTCTGCCCCCTCTAAGTTTGTGAGAGGAAGGGCTAACTACTTCAATGATGCTTTGTCATCTTAGAATGAATGCTCTGTAGGAGGTCACAGGCAGAATCAGTTGTTTTTCTCTCTTTGTTGTCATTGCAGTTATACCTGTGCTCAGCATAATTGCCTTTTCTCTGAGGATTTTTTCCTGACCATATGAACAGCCAGGAGACTTCTGGCTCCTGGCACACTGTGACATTCATAGATGTTGAGTCTCAACAGTTCGGTAAAACCCAGAACCTGTGCTAGATTTAATTCATGGATTCCACGTCACTTTAAGTGACTAACTGTTAGTGAAAATAACCTTGACATTTTCCGCTCATTCAATTCCTTGATTTTTATATAAAGAAATCAAATAATAGAGAGGAAAAAGTGTTTGTCCAAGACTTCACAGCTAGAAATTGACAGAGACAGAGCTAGAAACCAAGCCTCTTTCTAGTCAGTTGTGCAAAATTTAGCCTTTCTTTAGCATGTTTTAGTAGGATTTTGATTTTTTTTGGTTTCAATAAACTTAATTGTTCTCTTTTCTTACTTTAATACAAAATTTTATATACCCATAAATGTTTTGTTCCAGACTAATTTAATGACTCTGACCTTCACACTTACCAAAACACCAACTTAGGAAATGATAATAGAATGAATGCCCTGGAAATATTGCTACAGTTTCAGCTGGGACTTAACTTCTTATGCACCATGAGAAAAAATGACTAATGACTTATTTTACCTTCACCACTTCTAGCCATGTTTTTCTCTGCGTCCCAAATCAATGCAATGACCTGAGCCTAAATTTGATTTTGTTATAACTACATTGGCCTATCTAACCAGGTGTCAACACTTTTAGATGTACATTTAACAAAGTTGTTGCTTTGGATACAAACAGCAAATTGCTATGTAATGACATATTTAAGCTTCGATATGTCTGTACCTAGATTTATTAGTTTCCAGGAGATGATTTGGGTTGCAGTATATTTTATAAGATGGCACATGACATGTGCTTTCTTTGAAACATGAAGTTAGCTTTCTTTCGAGAGGTGAGATCTACATTCTCCTGAGTAAATTCTCCTCTTGAATCTGAGTGAGCCTGTGACTAATGAAGAAGTGACACTCTGTAACTTCTAAGGCATACAAGTTAATCAGGCTCTGCTTCATTCTCTTGGGACATTTGTTTTGCAAGCATAGCTACCACATTGGGAGAAAGCCAAGAAGCCAAATGGACAGGCCACATGTGGGTGTCATAGCCGTAGTCCTAGCTAGGATCCCAGATGACAGCTGGCATCAACTGTAAAGTGTGTGGGCTTCAAGCTGCCCAGCTTACATGAGTGTACCAGAGAGGTGTTGTCCCCATGCTCTGCTCAAATTGCAAAATACAGGCTGTCATTGTTTGGAGCGAGAAGTTTTAGGGTAGTTGACTGAGTAGCACTAGGTAAATAGAATATAAATCAGTGCAGTGTTCATGGAATCTGTACATGGGGTGGTAAAATGAAAAAAGGAAACTTGCAAATATATTGATGGGAAGGGTTGTTTGGTCATCTGAGCAGTCTGGATCCTAGATCCTTCTTTAACAAGGAAGAAAGGACTTCATTCATCACTCTGATCCATCAAATCAGTACCCTACTTTGTCAAGTGGCCCTGTTCCTTGACAAATGCAGTGCAACTGCATTGTGGCCTGGATACCGGCAGACATTTCTGCAGGTGGTCACTTCTCTTTTGATAACTTCTTTTTCTTCTCTGGACTGCTTTGATTATTTTTTTAATTCAGGGGTGGGCAAATGTAGGTTTGAAGTTGTGAATATGCAAGTTTTTCCTTGTTTTATTATTTATAAATTATTATTTATAAATTATGTAAACTTACCCTTGCCCACCCCTGTATAGACTTCATTGAATCTAGCCCCCTTTTTTCTCTTTCAAGAAATTCAGGCATGCTGTTTAAAAGGTGTTGTGAAAAAATAACTGGAAATAATAATCCATCTGCTTTATAGAATCCATCAAAAAGGTCAAAGCCATGTAATATACTATTACAAGTCATCACTTAAAGTATTCAGCTCTTCTGTCTTAATTTTTTTTAAGCATGAGCTTTAATGAGAATGGAAAGGGCATTACAAGAGTCATTTCTCCTAACAGATTATAAGAAGGGAGAATGATTGAATGGTGGGTCCCATTCTGATGAATATTTATCTGGTGAGCCTGAGATCCTTTGGAGCCCCAGGCCTACAATATTCATCTTCCTTCCTCTCAAAGACTATGAAATCTCAAGTCATATTATTTAATGACTAGAAGTTGTACAATTACAGCAAATCACAACTATAAATCCTAGTACCCAATGCGAAAGAAAATAAAGGTATCTGAATATTAATGTTTTCCTGTGAAATGATAGGATTCTTTTCTTGCTAACAGCATGTGAAATTCAGATTTTGTTTGTTCTGCTCCTATATACTTGGAAGGCTCACTGAAAGAAGAAAGCCAATATTAAAAACTTATTTTTGTTACTTTTTTTCTTTCTATACTAGAACGACTCCTGTTGATTCCTATAAAAGAGGGTTTCAGAGATCTTACTGTGATACAGCGGGTACCTTTGTGGGCTACAGGGGTGGTGTCAAGGTACAGTGTAGATGAAACAAACTAATACAGTGCCTTTGGCCACACACAGATTCAGCCACTGACTCAAGCTATTGAGACCAGATCTACATTGCTCATAGATCAGTGCCCACTCTCAGTGAGCCCTTGCCTACTGTTTAATAAACAAACAAAAAAATGCTTACACTGATAGAGAAATTGAAATTAGATACCCCTTAGGGAAATTAACTTTAATGCACTTAAAAGTCTGGATAACTGAAGGCAGGTGTTCTGGTCCTGAGATACAGCAAATAGAACAATGATAAAACATAAAAACTATTAAAAAACTATAAAATTACATTATCATTGATTGTGCACTTATGTAAAAGGCATGGAACTTCTGTGTATATAAAGAGAGATAATACATTTACTCCTTACCAACACTATGAGAAAAGTATCATTAGTGACAATCAGACGTAGAGGGAGATTGAATAATTTAATAAAGGTCACCCCTGTTTTAGTCGGTTCCAAAGCCAGTTACTAAACACTATTCTAATTAGCTGAGAGACCCTGGGGCAAGTGACTGAGCCTTTCTGAACCTAAGTACTGGATCTGTAAAACTAGGAGGTGTAATGTTCTGTGTCCTCCAGCTCTATAGTAGTTTCCTGTGGCTACTTCCAAAAAAGAGTGATAAATGTAATGGCATGAACAACAGAAATTTATTACAATTATGTAGTTCAGAAGAAAGTCTGACACATCGTCCCTGCATTGTGCTTAAGGTGAAGACAGGGATGCCTCCTTTCGGAGCCTCTGGGAGAGAATTTCTTGCCTTATCTTGCTTCTGGAGGCCACCTGCATTCTTTGGCAATGACCCCTTCCTCTCATCACTCCAAACTCTTGTTTTTATCCTCACTCCTCCTTCTCCCTTTTTTGACTTTTGCTGCCTTTCACTTATAAGGATTGTAATGATTATACTAAAACCACCCAGATTGTCCATGATAATCCCTCCACCTCATGATCCTTAATCACTGCAAAGTCCCTTTTGCCCTGTATAGTGGCACTCACAGGTTCTGGAGATTAACACATGGACATATTTGGCGAGCCATTGTTCAGCCTACCAGAGTTCTGATTTTTTTTTAATACCAGAAATGTCATAACATCTTGTGCCTGATAGTTGTAAAATGGTGTGGAGTTCTTTAACTGTCCCTGTATTCTGTGATTATGTTGGATACCCCTTCCAGTGATGGTCCCCTTCAGCACAGGATTGCCACTTTATATGCCTCTTGTTCCTCTCATTGGCCCCTTTTTCTGACTCCTTTCTTGAGATGAGTGATCACTTGTGTGGGATGACATTCACCATCCCGCCTGCTTCGTAAGCACTGGCACCTCTTTCCTGTTTTAACTATACTCTCTCCCTCTAGTTAACGTGCTTTTGTTTTTCCTTCATCCAGATCATTAATGTAAGTGCCACCTTGGCCCAAATTCTGCAGAAGCTAATGACTTTGCTAACCAGATGCAGAGCTCTTCCACTATCAGTATTCAATTTACAATCAGAATTCAATTTATGATGTATAAAAGTGCTTCATCCTCATCTCCCAAAATAGCAAGATGAACTTCTGTTCTCAGTGATTCGGTTTCAGCTTGTAAACTATCTATAAACTTCCTTGTAAAAGACAGGAAATAGAGCTTTCTTTATTACAAGGAATATTGATTCATTGTTAATCTAAAGGCAGAGCAGGTATCAGGCACACAGCCTTAGACCACTGATACCTATCCTACTTCCAAGGGACCCAAGGGAGAGAAATTTTGGCAATTCCTTTGAAACTAACCAAAACTCATGAGTTTCATCATCTGTATATAGTTTGCCAGTTGCTCCACATTATTAATATTAAAGGACTTTTCACTCATATACAACTTTCAAAAGACATATGTCCTTTTCTTTCTTTCTCTCTATATTTTACTATCTTTCTAACATACTCTCAAGAAATTTATTAACCTATTTAAATTGACTTCAATATCTAATTCTGCCAAAATACCTGGTTTTCTTTTAAGGTAAACATTTTAAAGTCATAATACCCAGATGGAAGACTGAGAAACTAGCATTTATTGAATGCATACCATGTACACTGCTAAGCATTTTTGACTATGTGTCATATAGAGTAATTTAGAAATAATTATCCAAAAATGTTTATAAATGCAATCTGTACCCAAGTACTTTTTAAGTAAACTTTTTTGCTTGTTTGCTTGTATATATTTTTTAATTCCCCAGCATGCCCCTTTTTAAGTTTGTTTGTTTGTTTATTTATTTATTTATTTATTTATTTATTATTTTATAAATAGTTCTTTACTGACCATATGATATTAGCACCTATGTGAATGATCTCAGTTAATCTAAGGCTTGGGTTGCTTAACAAACAAGTTACAAACCCGTATTTTAATATTAGCTAAAAAAGTAATAAGCTTAAGGTTGTCTGTGAATAATAAATAAATAAATAATTCATTTATCTTTATTATTCACAATAAAAAGTTAAGAATAAAATATTAATAAATATTGAGGAATAGGACTGTTCACAAAGGGAGGCAGGTTGTTCAGCTACCTTTTATAAGTGACATCTGTAGGCCATAGTAATGCCTTGCCCATGAGTCTTAGGGACCATTTTGGGAGAACCTATTAAACAAGTGGATTATGTACTAGCTACGTTGTTTATTAGCATGTCTCTAGACTATCACCAGTGGCACTAGAGACAGAAGGAATCTTTCTTAACTCTAAAATCTGTCATTCTCTTGTCCTCCTCAGGTAGTGCTGGCACCCCAGTAATGTTTAACAAGAATGGAGATGCACCGGGGCGGTATGACATCTTCCAGTACCAGATAACAAACACCACAAACCCTGGTTATCGTCTGATTGGACAGTGGACAGATGAACTTCAGCTCAATGTGAGTTCTGTTTTTCCCTCTCCCTTTGCTTGTGTGATGAATTAATAGGCTTTTAACTTAATAGTCAAATGATTTTGATTACTTGTGCATACATGAGCGAACATGCAACTTGTTATAAGCATCAGCAAGGACTGAGTAATATAGCAGTGATAGTGGTGACATTCATGATGATATAGAGGATGGTAGGAAATATATGTTTAGTTTATATCAGACATTATACTAGCACCTGTGTGAGTAATCTTGTTTAATCTGAGCATTGGATTGTTTAACAAACAAGTTACTAGCTAATACTTTAATACTGTCACAGATCTTTCTCTTGGTCAGATCTACCTACCTACCCATCTCCCTTCCTTCCTTCCTTCCTTCCTTCCTTCCTTCCTTCCTTCCTTCCTTCCTTCCTTCCTTCCTTCCTTCTTCCCTTTCTATTTGTGGTGTATATTTTATTTTGATGCATTTTAGTGAGTCACTTTGTTTTATATTGAGACTCTCTGAGTAACTGCAGCTTTAGCCATTTCCATAACCTCTTCCTCTTTCTGTTAATTGCAACCATGAGTAAACAACCACTTCCTTGTGTGTGGTTATATCAAAGACCACCTGGCAGAACCATCAGGAGCTCATCTGTAGTCAAACACTGTTAGGCTTATTTAACATGCTGAATAAAGGACAAGCTTCTGCCAGCAAAACTCTGGGGTCTTTAGGATGAAGAAGATGGAATGGGATTTATGGTAAGCTTTGGGCTGAGTCAAGTGATTGAAGCAGGTTTAGGGAAGCTGGGTCCCATTTTGGTTTGGATTCTCTTAGGAAGTAGAAATAACTTAGTGATTGTATGTCTTGGTTATTTTTACCTAGAAGATGGGAGGATGAAAGTTAGGTAAGAGTTGTTATTAACAAAGAACCAGTAGGCATTTTTGTGGTTGGAGAGTATCCTTGCTTCTGTCTAATTTCAGGCTTGATGGCAGAATGGCCTTCTTTTTGTCTTGTTCCACCATAGTCATGGAATGGCCTTGTCTGATTATCACTTACACTCTGCTGAAGTTGTTGATGTTGTGTTTGAATTTTCTTGCCTTGCTGTTAGGTGACAATTGTAAGGCCATCTTTTTTCATTCTTAATATTTTAAGTTGAATGTTCAACAGTGTGCTTCTAATAATACTTACAATACCCTATTTGGAATGATCATTAGTTTTAAATGGATATACCAACTTTCCAAGAGAATAAAGAACACAGGCTGGGTCGCCTCCATCCTGGCTGGGCTCAGAACACCTTGAATTCAGCACATCAAGCATCCCCTACATTTCCTCTCTACCCAGGAGGGTAATTAAATAGGCCAGGCCCCACCTGGTAGCCAGGGTCCTGGAGATTTGGAGTGGGAGCAGAAGCTGAAGAATCAGGTGCACTACGGGGCTTCTTCTGCCAAGATACACTAAACAGGGTTACACTTCAACAGGTTCTGTGGCAGGTCTCTCCCTATGGCACTGAGCTTATGGATGGCATTCACCAGGGTCATTGTTGCTGGGTGCATTGAGTAGGGCTTGTCAGGTCCATAAATATACCTTGAAATTATGCTATAGAGTCACACAATTTTCTTTTGTCTAGGAGGGCACCACATTACTCCGAGTTCTCCAGAGAAATAGAACCAATAGGTAGGTAGGTAGGTAGGTTAATAGATATTTAGGAATTGGCTCACACTGTTATGAAGGCTGAGACTTCCCAAGATGTGCAATCAGCAAGTTGGAGATCCAAGAGTGTAAGTTCCAGTCTGACTCCAAAGGCAGGAGAAGACTGATGTTCAAACTCAAAATCGACAAGAAAAAATTGGATTCTCTCTTACTCAGCCTTTTTGTTCTATTTAAGTCTTCAATTGAGACACACCCACATTGGGAAAGCAATCTGCTTTACTTGGTTTACCAATTAAAATGATCATCTCATCCAGAAACGCCATCATAGACATTCCCAGAGTTAGTTTAACCAAATATCTGGGCACCCCATTGCCCAGTCAAGCTGGGGCATACAATGAATCATCACAATCCCTGCCCCTGGTAATTCCTTTTAATGTCTCTTCCAAAGCTGGAAATTGCTTCTTTATCAGTAGCCTTTAACAGTTTATACCTTACTATGTGCTATGGAAATTCCTGAGAGCAAGGCTTCTTGAGAGTGGGATACGAAATTGATGTCTTGGAGGGCCATGCGATTTGGGTCATAGATTCTAAGAATGGAGGATTGTGCATAAATGGGGAAAGAGTTAGTAAAGTCAGCATAAGCCAATTACTTCATTTGCATATTGTCCTGCCTGGCTCTGCTTGTACCTGTCTAGTTCTCTCTCTCCTGAGGTCCATCATCCAGGTAAGCTGACTCAAATGTTGGATCTGAAGGATTGTGATCTGTCACCCAAGAATGGATGGAGCTGGACAGCAAGTGCCAGCTGTGTCTGAGGTGATTGCTAGGGCTAAAACCAAACAAGAAGCTAAAAGTATTCTGAACTCAAGGCACTTTTTCCAAGCAAAAGAGAAAATTAAAGCAAAATGAATAAGTAGCCAAAACCCAATAGGTAAAACCCAAGGGGTAGTCATCAAAAGCACCATCAAAGCAGCAGAACCTTGCTGACATACAAGAAGTGTTTTATTGGGTGCTGCCTGAGTGGTACAAAGGTGTGCCGGCCAGAACTAAAGGCAGAGAATCAAGGTCTGTGGTAAGAAGTGAAGTGCTCAGGGCTATTACATGACCCAGGAGATTAAATAACACATTAATCATTTCTAGTACAACCCCTGCACCAGAGGTAAATTTCTAGCAAGAGTAATTTGTCCATGCACACAAGAATTCCCAACCAGCCTTCACCAATTTCAGACAATACCTGGAGTTTCAAAGCAAAACTATTTTTAAGAACCAACATCAACACTGATGCTATTCTGTTTGTTTGTTTTTTATTTTATCCTGCATAAGAATTGCATTTGATTAGCCATTTAACAAGTTTTTGTTTTATGTGGGTTTTTTTGTTGTTGTTGTTAAAAGCACCTCTTATGTGATATGCATTGTGAGAGTGGGTACACAATGGAGAACAAAACAAATGTGGCCCCTGTTCTCCCATATGTGATGATCTAGCATGAAGTTAGGTGGTAAACAAATAAACAGATATGAGTGTGGGCGTTCCAAAGTGTAATAAGCAATGTGGAGGGAGAGAGTATAATGGAGGTGGAGAGGGACCTGCTGGATGAGAATTGGGCAAAGTGAGGAGTATGAGGGATCCACCCAGCAGGTCAGAAGACTGACATAGCGACAGTGGCATAACTACAGGAGAGCAGGAGGAACTGAAGCAATAGGTAAGAGCCAGAGCATGTGGTCTTTTTATAAGCCATGATAATTATTTTAAAATTTTATTACAAGTACATTTAAAAGTCATTAGAAATATTAAACAGAGGAATGATTGGATGAAATTTAGGAATAAAAATTACTTTGTCTGCTGGCAAGGTAATGAATTGGAAGAGGCAAGAACGGGCATAGAAATGTCAAATAAGTCTGTTGAATTCATCAAGCTAAAATAGGATGACTTAGTGAAGGGGTTCTCAAACTGCATCATGGGACCAAATCATCCAGAGGGCTTGTAAAAACAGACTGCTGGCCTCTCGCCCCCAGAGTGTCTGATAAAGAAGGTCTGGAAGTGGGAAAAGGCCCAAATATTTGTCTTTCTAAGGAGTCCCTGTGTAATGTTGATGGCACTTTGGCTGTGAGTGAGAAGGGTAAACTTAAGAATTCCAATTTAGGGTTTTTTTTTTCCAAACTAAAAGGAGATATAAAACAGGTATATTATCATATTCCTAAATCAAGTATAGATAACATTACCAAGAAATAGCAGCTATGGCTACAGGTAGACAAAAGCCCATTTTGAAGACTATGAAGGTCAGGTTTGTACTTGTGCCAATAACTCCTCCCAACAGCCCCCACAATGATGCAGGTCAAATCTTAGGAATCATCTTTGGCTTTCCACTTCTCATACCCTTACAGTCCAGCCATAATCAAATCCTCTAGCTCAACTTTGAAGATTTATCTTTTATGGAGGAAATAATTAATGTTCAACAAATATCCCCATTCTTTTTCAAATTTCCCAGTCTCTATGCAGTTAGGTTGAAACCATGGAATTAATTCAAGCCAAATAAGTTAGAACATAAATCATGAGTATCAATTCTGGTCTAAGATAATTAAGAGCTGTTGTATTTCCTTTACCTTGCCCTTCCCTTGCTGCTATGACCTTGAAAACCATATGTCCCAAACAGCATGGCTAGGAAATGGAAGATATTTGGATTCCTCAGTCACCATTTGGAGGGGACAGATTCTTAGAGAGCTGCCCAAACTGCATCAGACTCTGAGCTGTGAAACACACTTTTATTGGGATAAGCCCCAGAGATTTGGGGATTTGTGTCTTGTAGCAGCTAACATTAATTACTCAAAAAATTAACAAGATTGATACCAGGAACAGGCTGGGGCCTTTCTAACAAAAACAAAAGGGACCAATTGTCCAGGCAACCAGGAAAATGAAATTGAAAGTTGAAAAGATATTTATTCCTTTTATCATTAGCAAAACATGTATAATACTATTGCCCATAGTATCTTATGATCATATCATACTGAGCTATCAACTCTAGGAAAAGTGGGAGAACAGAGAATTAGTATGAGCTGCCTAGTATTGGCTCTAAAAATGTCACCTCTCCACAAGGGACTTTCCTTTTCCCACTCCCCACAATGTAGTCTTGCCTTTTTCTTAAACATACGAGATAAGATGAAATGGGTATGTCTGTAGCTCAGAAAAGAGTTTGGGGCTATAGTTATTTTTTTAATGAAATTGTTAACCTATAAATGGCCTTTAAATCTATTAGAGAGAGAGAGAGGAGAGAATAGGGGGCAGGGAAAGGCCTTGAAAACCTCATAGAAAATGACGTAGTTTCATTCCAACTATTCTAAATACCACCCAATTTAAATATTCTGTTTAGGCTGCCTGGAAAGTTGAATTGACCATACACTTTGCGTTTGTTTTATTTATTTATTTTTTATGGAAGGTAGATCTGGAATATATGCTTGTTTTGGCATTCATTGAGAACATTACTGATTCTATTATGCCATGCTGAGAATGGTATGTTGGAAAGAGCAGATAGGACACCTGAATCCTCAGGTGGATCCAGCAGTTTATGCTTGGTATTGCATGGAACCTAAAAGGTATGAAGGGCTGAGCCATGAACAGGACCATGTTTAGACTGGTGAGAGGCTGAGTAATTTAACTAGAGTGAGATAAAGGGCCTTGATAGGAGGTCATCTCTTTGATGCTTTTTATGGGCCCTTTAGAATATTGTTAAATTGTATTTGAATAAAAAAGAAAAGACAACCAGGAGGTAAATATAGTACCTAGAGGACACTACACTCCCTGCCTGGAGAGCTAGGGCCACAGCCCAGGTAACTTATCCAGTGGTTGGTATCCTATCCAGCATCACCTGCCCATGATGTTCCTTTTATTCTAATCGTTCTGGTTTAGTTAAAAGTTCCGTGAGAGTGGAATTTGGGCAAACTGAGTTTTGTAGGTTTGCTTTCTTCTCATCAACAGAACAAAACAAAGCATTTCACGTACTGAGTGCACTTCTCATTTACAAAGACTCGGGGGTACACTTTCAATCCCCAGTTATATCATCTCTAGCAAATGAAAATTTCAGGAGCTCTTTCTCTGTGGTCAATAATTGCAAATGAGTTTCTTATCCCAGAAATCAGAGTCTGAGTCTCAGAATCCCAGTGCTATAGACCAGACTGCTCTGCTGTTCTACATCCAGTTCTCCAGAATTTTGCAGCCCAGGAGTACGCTGTCTGTTATGGACTGCAGGGTACACACTCACTGCCGGAGGGGCTCTGGACCCTGTCACTTCTGGGGATCAAGAGATGACCACATGGTTTGCTACTAGGTATTTCTGCCCAAACAAGAATTCATGGGAAGGAAATCACGACTAGCAAAGCCATTTACTTTCCCAATTGCAACCCCTACAGAAATAACCCTGATTTATTGTCTCATGTTTGTATTCTACTTAGCAGAGATTCTGTAAAACATTATTCCTGGCAGAGAAGCAGGAGGAAGGATAATGTAACAGACAGACATTGCTTGTTTGGAGTGTGTCATGCAGGATGACAGCTAATGGAGATGCTGGGATAAATGTGGGGTAGGTTCACAGACTAGGGTAAGAGTTCTGTAATAGACATATTGCTTTTAAAGGGTTCATATAGGCACTGATTTAAGGAAAGCTACCAAAAAGTTATATTTGAACTGGATTTTGAAAAATAAGTAGCAGTTCCAAAGATGGATGAGAAAAGAAATGCTTTAAAATGAGAACAATGTAGTATTATTTAAAAATTACAATAGTGAACTATGTTGGAAAAAAGGCAAGAGGTGAAATGTGGATGCTTTAAAAAATTCTACATTTACAATGTGAAATACATTCTTTATATATTATGTGTATTAGAAATAAAAGTTACTTTTGTCATTTTTTATTTGTTTTCAATTAGGTAATTTATATGTGCCCCAAATATTAATATTTAAATAACTGAGATTCTCTAACATACCAAAATGTTAATTAATTTTTTTAAAAACAGCTATTCTTAATGACCAGCTCCCTACAGTGAATTTTACACTCTCTTAAATAGAAGTTTCTGAATTAATATTACTTAACATTTTCTGGAACCTTAATCATCTGCTGTTCTGTAGGATAGTCCAACTGTGATCTTTTGAGGTATGTGGGACTTGTCAGCTTTTCCTGTGATTTATTCTCTATTGAACCGTCTTTCCACCTATTGACTGATAGCTCCTGGAAGGTAGAATCCATGTTTAGTCATTGTTTTATATAGCTATTGAAATAGTACCTAGCACGCAGTTTTTTTTTTCTTTTCTTAATATATAAAACCATTTAAAATGAACATGAATTCTTTTTAATGGTGGACATTGCCTTCAGGAAGCAGCCACATTTTCCTCTTTCTGAGAAGAACACCCAGGTTTCCTTTTAGCCATGTGGTTTGCCCTAAATAGTTCCCAAATCCTGGTGTAGGATTTGAATCAACCCAAGCCAATCACCATGCTGTAGTACTGGGACTAGGGGCCAAACTAAGCCTGTCCAGTAACGGTGAAGCATTGGATGTCTACTGGCCAATCAGGGACAACCTTGTGCCCTTGTTGGAAGATGGGGTGACTCTAGGAGCCACATGGGGCCATTTGGAGACCATAGTGGATGAGATCCAGGGAAAAGGAGCCAAAACTTGGAAAGAGAAACTGGGCCTAGGTCACACCATTTCAGCTCCAGGAAACTCTTACTGGAAGCTGTTTATAATGCTGTCTGGATTGTTTCATTATCAATAAATTAAGGCAATTTAGGTTATACACTCTTTACTTACCATCTCATTCACAGTAGCAATCAAAAATAAAAGAAAAGTTGCTTTTGTTTTAATATGTCCAGTTAAAAAAGAAAAAATGCTAGCCTACCCTCAATAAGCAAGCTTTTTTTTCAGATTTTATTAAACTGAGGTGGTTAAAAATTAATTTGAGAAATAATTTTTATTGAATATTAAATCTTACACACTGTTTAGAATTTTGTCTTTAGCAAACATTTAAAGACATAAAAGGTATAGTTGATTGCCAGATTCACCAAAATCAATATTTACATCTACCTATAAAATTAATCATTTTATTGTTCCATAATTGTAACAGCAAAATATTATAATCTAATCACACTCATAATTTACAGTGTATTTATTGCATGAGCTATGGGGAAAATGGACAGACACAATCAAAGCAGTGCTGACAAAGAGGATAATCTGTAAATTGTCAAAATCTAGTACTTTTTCAGCTTCAATCCGAGGCTTCTTTTATTGACTTACTTTATTGTTCATCATAATGAATGGCTCTCATCATTTATTTTACAGCTTTGTTGTTAGCAATTAGGAGCACAGGCTCCGGAGCTGGCCTGATTAAATGGATCAGAGTCTCAGCTCCTCCTCCACCTACTAACTGAAAAGCAGGATACCAATTTTATATGATTACTGTTAGAATTAAAAGTAGTAATATATGTAATGTATTTAAAACAGCTCCTGGTAGCAAGTAAATATTCAGTAGATGTTAGTCACAACAATAATAATTTAATATCCTTAGCTTATGACATCCTCCACACTGCTCATAATGTCAGTTTTTACTGAACAGCTATATTCTTTTTCTTTTTTAGAAAAAGATTTTATTTATTTATTTGTAGAGAGAGAGGAAGGGAAGAAGAAAGAGAGGGAGAGAAACATCAATGTGTGTCTATCTCTGGAATGTGCCCTACTGGGGAGCTGACCCACAACCCAGGCATGTGCCCTGAATGGGAATCAAACTACAACCTTTTAGTTCCCAACCTGTGCTCAGGCCACTGAGCTTCACCAGCCAGGGCGTGCACAGCTACATTATTTTTCTTTATACCCTAGCAACTAGCATAATGTTTAGCATATAAAAATGGCTTATTCTATATTAATTAATTAGATGACAAGAACAAACAGTTGAATTCCATTATAAATAATTTTTTAAAAGGAAGAGGCAAAACAGCAAAGGATTTAGGATCAAAGAATCTGGTTTAAAATTGTGACACTGCCTAATTACAAGATCTGGAAACCAGGACGAGAAAGAGATCTCAGAAAAGATGACTCTTAACTTATAACCAGGTAAGAAGAGTTATTTCCATTTGTCAGCATTTTGAATCCGTGATATTTTACAAAGGATATTTACAAATTCAAAATGGTAAGTACGCTCCTCAATTGTCAGCCAACTTAAAATGAGAACTCTCAAACAGAAAACAGACAGCAGTGATGTTCAAGAAGTTAATTACTTGCCAATGTTTTAAGAATCAGTAAATTTCATAATTATATTTGGGCTTCTCTTTTAAAAATCCAAAGACCTGGCAATAATGTGCCTTTATCCCATGCCGCACAGCTAGCTGGATCTAAATAGCAGCCTCCTGCTTCAAGGCGGGTATGTTTTCCAAGTGACCGCAGACCCCACTGTTCCCACTGCCAGATACCCAGTATACTTCTTATTCCCACCAGCATTTGGGGATCTTTTAATTTAGACTGAAATACAAACTTATTTCCACTAATTTGGTTTGAGCACACACTTGAATTTATGGTCTCTGGAAATTGGTTTTAAAATCAACAATAATATATCAATAGTGTTAATGACAAAAATACTCGTAAGTATGTAATAATATTTAAAGGGTCAATAAAAGCAGGCTGTAAGAGAGGGCTGCCTTGTTAAAGACAATGCTTTTGTTTGGAAATACGTATTTGTACATAATCTGAAACATCTTGAAAATGAAAGAAGAGGAGATCACCCTTGTGTTGCCAGTGTTTCTTCTGGTAATCAATGGTGTATAACTGTGTTCTGTCTATGAATGTCTAGAAGATTAATAGTATTTATAATGATCAGCATGGCTCCATAAGCATGGAAGTCAGAGAAGCCCAAATCCCCAGAATTTTCTGTTTGCATTGTAGGCATTCAAGGAAATCTCTTGATGTTTATTAATATACAATTATTTTCTGTGGGGAGATTGTTGAGTTTCAATCTGGCTGTGTTCAGCTCAGGACAAATACAGACATCACCAGGAGGATGGGTTAGAGCTTAGCTGTAGGGACAGGAGCTCTCACCAGTTGTTGCCAGTCCAAAATCACAGAAGGAAAGGGATGAGCCTATGTACCTTCTGCCTAATGTTTTGCCCTGGAAAACCAGAACTTCTAGAATGACTGAAGTTAAAATTAAAATACAGGTGATTTTTTTGTGGGTGCGAAGTACAAGGGGACTAAATGGTAATGGGAAAAAATGCAATAAAGATTAAATCAAATAAAACATAGGAATTTGATTTGAAATGTTTTTAAACAACTGGGAGATAGTCTTATAAAGTGGGGCAGTATGAGAAACCCCAAGCTGAGTCCTGCCTTTGCCCCCTGAACAACAGTTCCCATCTATATTGAAAATAAGGTCAGGTCAAGCAAAATAGCTACTTCACAAGGATACTCTGACAATGAATTGCAATAATTTCTGATATAAGAAAGCATAGGAGATATGTGGTCACGTTTCCTATATTAGTTTTCTATTGCTACAGTAAATGCCAGAAATCTAGTGGCTTAAAATAAATTTGTTATCCAATAGTTCTGTAGGTCAGAGGTCAAACATTGGTCTCACGGGGCTAAAATCAAGGTGTCACCAGGGCTGCACTTCTTTCTGGAGGCTTTAGGGGAGAATCTCTTTCCTGCTCATTCAGGTGGTTGGTAGCATTTGGTTCCTTGTGGAGATGGGACTGAGGTCTCTGTTTCTCTGACAACTACTAGTTGTGGGGCAGGTCCCAGCTTCTAGAGGCCACCTCAATGCATTGGCTAGTGGCCCCTTTCCTCCACCCTCAAAGTCAGCAATGGCAGGTCAAGTGCCTCTCATGCTTCCTGTCGCTCCTGCCTCTCATTCCATAGTCACACCTCTCTCACTGACTCTGCTGCCTTCCTCCTCCACTTTGAAGGGCCAATGTGATCACTGTGGTCACAGGTGGATAATACAGAATATCCTCTCTATTTTAAAGTCTATAACCTTATCCCATTTGCAAAGTCCCTTTACCATGCAATATTCACAGGTTTAAGAAATTAGGATGTGGAAATTTGGGGGGGAGGCAGGTGGAGGAGAGTGTAAAGAAGGGGCAGATTATTTTTCCTACCACAGTTCTTTGCTATTTGGTTTTCTATTAAGTCTATAACATTTGTATGAAATTTGCATTATTTTAGAGTTAATATAGTTGTTTAAACAGATAGTAGCTTAATGTAATTTTGTATACTTAAGTACATTTGGTATCTAATTGAACTAATCTGTTTGATAAATGTTCTAATCACATTCCTGGAAAAGTCTGGCAAAGAACCCAGAATTAAGAACCCTGAATTAATGATAGACAGAATCAGAATACCCCTGGAGTGAGAAGGCAGGACTGAAGATTCCGAGGAAGAACAAGGACTATCAACACAATAGGAGGCTTAGATGAGCTCCAGGGGAGAGTTCTGTTGACTCCATGATTTCCTCAGATTCCCACAGGAAGCTTGGCCCAATCTGCTGAAACTGATTAGAACTCCCAAGGGGGTAGTGAGAGATGAGGCTACACCTTATATTAATCCATTTTCCCTTGTCATTTATAGTGGGATAATATTTTGATCATGCTAACTTATGGTTCCCAGTCATCCTATTCCCAATTAATTGTTTAAATCCTATTAATTCTTAGTCTTAATCTAATAGATTAATTTTGTCTTTTGTTCCCATGTTAGTCCCCAAATTATTGATTATTTTCTTATGTAATTGCATTAGTTCTTTAAATGAAAAAGCTGACATGCAGAGAAAGAAAATAGATGGGAAGTTCCTCCAAGGGCTAAACATGAAGTTGTCATGTGAGTGAGAAATTCCACTCCTAGGTATAAACCTGACTCTGACACTCTCTGCTGTCTGAAAGGCTGTGAAGCAGTAGACTATAGTAGTTAATAGCTTGGAATTTGGGGTATTAACAGCTCTCTGACAAAGCAATCCACATAGCCTGTTGATAAAGCACTCATGTGTATCTTTTACTGAAATAGGGGAGACCACCATCTTGAAAGAGTCTTTGTAGCTTCTCAGGAGAGGGAGGTCAAGAGCAGATATATTTACAATAGGGATCTGGATTAAGGCACCTTTTTCAATGGGAGAAGCTTGATCAGAATTGGGTTAAGTCTGTGAGATTACAGTGTTTTGTTGGCAGACCCAGTGAAAAGGGTTTGGAAGCAAATCATTTTGGGTAAAGAGTCATTTGATTAGAGGGCTTGGACCAGTTGAGCAGTAAATCCTGAAGAAGTACTGCTTACCTGCATGGCTATTTATTTTTGTAAGAATGGGTGATCTCTTATTGTTCAAACAGATGGGTTTTTAGGAAGTTCCTGAAATAAACCGTAAACATATTTGTAACTATCTTCTGGGGCAAGAATTTTTCAAATTATAAAATCATTATTAGGTCAGAAAGTTCATTTCCTTGATTCTTTGAACCTGAGAGTTTGTAGGCAAGTTGTTCTGAGGAAGTGGACCAAGTTGGAGTTTTTAGTCTGAAATAAACCAGCTGTGTGCAATTATCCTCAAGGGAGTTTTGTGACACTAAGGGACTTTTAGTGGCATCTCTTCCAGCCATTTTCAGGAATAATTCTTGTTCAAATGTTATGGGCCATGGTGAAACGCAAACTTACCTGCCTTTTCCACCTTCTTCCAACCTTCAGAACCAAAATAGCACAACCACCAAGCTGTATGTCTAACCAACTCCAGCTGCGGAAGCAAGCCGACGTTCTTTCGGGGGTGTGCCACCTTTTGATGCTGGGCCACACTGGAAGAAGAAGAGTTGTCTTGGGCCACATGTTAAATACATTGCGACATGTAACCACAAAAAGATCTCATAATGTTTTAAGTAAATTTACGATTTTGTGTTGGGCTGCATTCATAGCCATCCTGAGCCACATGTGGCCTGAGGGCTGCAGGTTAGACACCCCTGTATGCTATTTAAGTCTTCCTCTGTTTAAATTACAATAGCTGTGTCTTAAGTATGAGCTTTGGTCTAAAAGAGTTCATTTTTGAGGTTACTGCACCTGAAATCTCCCTCCCCCCAGTTTTCTCAGGCAAGCACCGCCATCCCAGCAATGTTTTGCTCATGCCATCTTTCTTCCTAGCATTTTATGTAGTGGCATGTCTACAAATAAATAACTTCTCCAAAAAGTCTACATATGAGAGTAGCAAAGCCTCCTGCTCAAAACATCTAAATGAGCAAAGCTGCCCTCCATTCCTCAGTGGTGCACGTTCATACTTGTCTCCCATGCAGGGAACAGGTTCTGGCTGCCTTTCCACAACTGCACTGCTCATTTTCCATTATTAAGAGTAGAAGTGGTGTCAGTGAGTTTTTGTCCCCAAAGCTTACCCTCCCTTATTTCATTGATAGTGCAGCCCAATGAGAAATCTCTGTCCTTTTTGAAAAAATGGGGTGAGGAGTCTAGAAGTGGTAGTTTCTCAGCTTCACATTTTGTCTTACGTCTTGCAGTTATCTCACCTTCTATTCAAACACAGCTCTCTGGCCAACAGGTATTCATTACTTACAATCTTCTCAACAAATACTCAACTATTCAGATGTAGAGGGTGTTTCCAATTGCCCTACTTAACATTTCTCCTAAATATGACAGTGAGAAAGAAGTAACAAGCTAAGAACAAGGAAGACAGAAAAGATGAGATGAGAAAGTGCAAAGAAGTTGAAATAGCTCATAAATAACAAATGCATTCTTGATTTATTGTGTGGCAGTATTGTAACAGAGCCTTCACAGTGACTGAGTAGGATATGAGGAGGGCCTTTATCGTAGCGGGAACATGATGCCTGCCATTTGAAATCCCACTCTGGAAGCAGCTTTAACACATTGATGGATATACATTGGAAAGGTAAGTGACTCTTAGAAACTGCCCTGAAATCGTTTATGCTTCAGTGAGAAGCTAGCATTGAAGTTGGTAAATAGTCAGTTACATGATTTGTGCACATATTTTCTGATGGATAATTTTTCCCATTAAAGGTATAGATCACCTTGGCTATAAATGTCAGTTTACAGGACTCAATCAAGAGTGTCAGATTAGAATGTCAGGAGACTGGTGAGAAGGGGTGGAATGAATAGCTCTTCTTTCTCATCACTGTTATTGTTACACAAATGAGTGTCATCACCACTTGAGGGGACTTCCTATAATGAAAGGAGGTCTGAGCAAAAGACTGATTTGCTTGATAGTCGCTAGCTTTCAACATTGTGGCAAAACTATTGAAGATTTGCTGGATGCCTTGCACATTTCACTGTGAAGCATCTTATTAAGCATACGCAGTATTGCAAGCATTTTTATAATGGAGTAGATTTACGGACTGCTGTTGAAATGTTGTCTTTTACTGGTCTCTGCTCTGTATTTAAATTTGTTTCCAAAAACACCTGGAGCTAAAATGGCTGATAGGACTCTTTTTAAACAGAATACTCTAGTGATTCCTCTGTCTGATCTTTCTGGAGTCAAATCTGCTTTCTCTGCCTTCATTTTTCATTCTGAAAAGTGGAGAGGAATTAGTAGGTCAATGTTAACAGGTATATGTGATGTGGGTCATTTATGAAGAGGCAATGTGTCATAGTGTTTACATAGCATGGGCTTTGGAGGCACGCAGTCTTGGTTTCAATTCTGAGCTTCCGCGCTTCCTAGAGCTACCACTTAACTTGCTGCAACACACTTAATTTGCCTCACTCACCCTACCTGTAAAATGGGGCTAATAATGGTATTAGCCCCATAGTGTTGTTGTGAGGATTAACTAACTCATGAAAGCACTTAGGACACTGGCAGAAACAATAAACATTTTCTGGGACTATTATTATTATTGTTGTTGCTTTTTCTAAAACCAGAATTAACCTCATCATTCTACTGTGTCAAACCTTCCCACCATTTGTTTTCCCTTTCCTCGGGGTTCAAGGTGGACACCCCTCCCAGCTCCTGCTTCCTCCTCCCGTAACCTTTGCTTTTGTTCTACCCCTCACTCCTGTTATGCACATCTCCCGAAGGTGTCTGCAATCTGTTACATTCCCCATGACATTTCTATATCTTGTTCTATCACTTGAAATGCCATACTCCACTACTGAACTGAACACTGGCCCTGAGCACGTTCTGACTTCCTTGGGAGGCCCTGCATCCAGCATCTCCCCTCTGTCTCTGGAGTGTGACTATCCTCCCTGCCTCCACCTAGAAACTTCTCTGATAACTTCCATGAAGATCTCAGTGACACCAGGCCTCCCAGGGCCCGGGACAATGTTAGGTACTGAACAAATACTAAAGAATGAAATTGTAAATATATTCAAACTGTGGATGTCTTCTCTGGAACCAGCTTCCTGTATTTCATAGAGCTCTGTGGTCATAGAGAAAAGGGTCACTATTGGAGCTAGAAGAAGCCCCTCTGGCCCAAGATCATAACAAGCACTCAACTGGGCAAGACACCCAAGTGCCAAGAGCAGGGTACAACCTCAACCCTAGAGAGGGCTCAGCGGGGACAGGAAGTTGTCTGCAGATGGAGACTAGGGGAGTCTTTACCACCCTCTTCCCATCCTTCCCAACCCTGCTGTATACCTCAGACCTCCACTGTTTTCACTCCCCTGTGCTAGCTGGCTTCCAGAATAGGCAGCTGGAAACCAGTTACTCTCAAAGATTGTTATTTTCAAAAGGACATCCATGGGTATGTGCTCAGAGAGAGATAACAGATTTAGCTGTTAGGTAAACTTCTTTAAGAATGAACCTCCTACAGAGGACACGGCTTTTGGCTGTTAATTAGTTAAAGTGCAATTACATACAAATGTACTCAGAAGACCATGGTACACATCCGTTTCTATTCTAAAGCCTGGTATAAAGGGAGTTGTGATGTCCAATTGTTAAGCCGTAGCTCTCTGTCTGTAATCATCATCCCATGTTCCTTGCCCACAAAAGAACAAGTTCAAAGTGTCAGAACAGATGACTTCATTAATGTGAAAAATACAGCTCTCTAACTTGAACGGTGAACTTGGCAGTCCTTGTTTATCTCTTGTGCTTGTACTTCCCTTGCAGTCATTTTCCTTTGCTCAGTTCACTGAACCTCTCACTGACAGTGCATTTCCGTAACCATGAATTTGCAGGCATAGTCTTTCCCCAGCCAACTGGAGGGAAATCTGGGGAATTACTGACTTGCTGAAAGACCATATGTTTCTGCCATCTTAGGTGGAAGTCTTCACAGCTAAGCACTGGGTTCTGTTTCATCAGCTCTCCTGCTGTAAGAAAGATACTGACTGGGTAATTGCTCATGGCATTAAAAATTTATGTTGGCCAATGTATCAAGTAGACATTTATTTTTCAGCTGTAAGATGAATGGGGCATTTGGAAAGGAAGGGGAGAGGAAGAACATAGGATTTAATCAGTAAATATCTTTGTGCTCTTCCTTTTGCCAAGAGGGTTTATTGCAGCTATTTAATAACTGGTAAGGTCTAGGGACCAACCCATCAGTATAGTCACCAGCTCTTGTTGGACTAGAGTCCTGAAAGCTTCCTTCTGTGTTAACCCTTAAGTTGCTGGATCAAAGGCAGACCCCGGGCTTCCTACAACAAGGTTGGGGATGCAGAGCAGGGAGAAGTGCTGAAGTGAAGGAGGCAGTCCCATTCATCAACTTGTGTGAGAGCATTTTAGTATTTTTAACAATTCACAAGGTCATTCCTGTGTATCTGACTGCTTATTAGTCCTATCTCTGCCCACCTCCCCCAGGAGGGTAACTACCTGCACATCTTTGCAGGAGCAGATCAATTGTCACTCTCTGCAGAAACTTTCCTAATTGCCAACTGTGTCCTACTCAGTGTCCCCACTGTAACTATGGTTTGATGGTACTTAAAGTCACATGCTAAGAGCCAGAAGGTGGTTATATCATGGAAGAGAAGAGAACACCACCTCTGGAGTCCAGCTAACCTCTGTGGGCTCAAGTGTGGAATGGAGACATCGAAGCTATTCTTGTCTGTTTTCCACACAGGCAAGTGGTGAGGCAAGTGTTTTGTTGCAAGCATTTGGGAGATGATCTTCACACTCATGTAAGGGGGGAAATGAGTGAGGCAAGAAAGGGAAGGGGCCAGTACAGTGTATTGACAAACAGGTTAACATTATGGATGCCTGGATCAGAATCCCACTGGAGATTCTGAGTGCCTAGAACAGCCTCAGAAGTGTGGCAAAGAAACTGGAGGACTTGCCTACCACTGCCCTGCCTCACTGGCTGAGGGCTCCTCCTTGGATATTGTATCCCCAGCACTTCAACCTGACAGTGGCCAGAGAAAAAACCCAGTCAGGGTGACAAAGGATGGCATGCCAGCGTATAGAGTAATCAACATGAGCAGGGACGAGGAGATATGGCCCAATTCAGACAACTGCTACAAAAACCTCCCTCACAGAGTGACTGGGATAATGTATGCTAGAGGGACTACTTAACATATATTTGATTAATAACTAATTTAGGTACCATTTTGATCATCTGGAGTGCATAGTGGCTACATGCCAGTCACCATGCTACATGCTAACTCATTTAACCCTCACTGTTAACTTATTAGGTAGGTACTATTTTCATTCCCACTTGAAAGATGAGGAACCCAAAGTGCCCAACATTATTAGTCAGGGTTACATAGGTAGTGTGTGGGAATGATAAATAAACCTGGGCAGTCTGTTCCATGGTCCACACTATGTTTAATGCCTTTCTATGAATATAAGGGAAAAATTGACTGGAAATATCTTTAGATTCACATCAATCTTAACTACTCTAACCCTTATCTTTGCTTTGCACTCGAGCAACTTATATGATCCCAGTAATAGACATTTGGAATACAAGACTAGACACCTTTCTTAATTTCAACCTGGCCTATTTATTTGTGGCACACAAAAGATGCCATGCTTGTCAGACACAGATGCCATCATTAGTCAAGAGTATTTAGTGGAGGTTTCCTGTGTGCAGAGCTTTGTTCTCAGAGCTGTTAGAAGTCACAGAGGAAGTGGGGCAGACAGTCTCATCCATCATGGAGTCTAACAGGGTAGTACAGATGCCCAGAGTTACCCACCGAAGTGGCAGGAATGAAAACGAGACATGCAAAACTCAGCCCATCCCCTTCGGGTAGCAGAGTCAGGTTCTCCTCCCTCCCCTACAGTGTGTTTTCCAGCTGGTGAAAGTGAAAATTTAGAGCAAAATAATGATCAAAACAAAAGAAGTCTTACGGGGAGTGTTATGTGGAAATAGAAGGGATCAACCTTCCTATGGCAGGGAATGTGGGTTACATAGAAACACCTCCAAGCAATTGGAATCAAATTGGGATTTTGGTTTAAAGCTGCATTAACAATGACTTAACCACTAGGAAACTGAACATCAAAGTGTGAAATTGGCCCCATAACATCTACTTTACCACTGTGTTTCCAGGTTAACTAAAAAGAAAATCAGCAAAACTATGGTTCATAAATGCTATTTTTCTCGCCTTTGCACTAGTTTGAGATTAGTAATTCATTGTGAGTGTTGCAGGTGCATTGCTAGTGGGGGATACAGGATGTTAAATGTACACAGCTTGGAGCTGTGAGTTTCCAATTTGCCATACATTCAGATCATTGGCACCGATGTTGAGATGGATATTACCGGAAGCTTCCACCGCCTTCAAAGTTCTGATTCAGCTGAAATAAAATTGTCCAGTGGTAGAGGTAATACTGATATAGATCAGTTGCAGACCATACTTTGGAAAAATTGACCCACAATTCCAATGTAACACCGGATCCAAGATTGAGCTGTACACAATGAATATAGTGACTTAAAAATGTAAGTATATTACAATCCAGAACGATTACCAAGATGGGATTAGTACAATAGTATATAGATGAGTGTTTGGGCATGAGTAAGGGCATCAGGCTACAGTATTCACCAGTCTTTATCATTTTAAAGCAAGTTCAAATTCACTCTTTAATTTGATGCAAATGGCAGGCAGCTAGTAAGACAGACCTGGAGATGAGTCCTGGATCTGTCAAATAATGGCTGTCAGGACTAGAGTAACTCTTGTGGCCTCTCTGGGCCTCAGAATCCTTAGTTGAGAAAGGAGAAACAATGTTCAGGTAGCATGATTATTTTAAGGATGAATTATAATTTTTATTGCTTTGTGTGTCTGAATATATTTTATAATTATTTGGTCAAAGAAACCTGTCTCAAGAAGGAGAATGGGTTCGTGTCTATTAATGTGAATACTGAATATGTACAATGCCTATTTTAGAGAATAAGGAGGAAAATTCTCAATGTAGCTAGGCTGAACACTGGTCACAACTGTGCAAACTGCCTGCTGTGAGCTGCAGAAAGCATTGAAAGTGTGAATTCACTTCAGAGGTCAAAGTATTTTATTAATTAAAAATTAGTGTTTTAAACTATAGCAGGCAAATCAGGTCCTATAAAGCTAGTGAGTTTGATTGAATATGTCTCAATACCATAGACACTGCACCATACAAAGGATCTGTCACTTGATTGCTTCCAAGTAAACTCATAGGACCAAAGGAAAAGTAGCCTCCTTGTTTAACCACAAATAGGAGGAGAAATTGGTATATAGGTGATTGACTCCCATTAAGATGCCAGCAACTTGACACTACCCAGATGAACTGAGAAAGGTCAATGACAAGTCAATATGTAAGTTAAATCCTGAAGGAATACAGGATTCTCCTAAAGAAAGCTAAATCAGGGGACTGCAGACTGACAGGCTGCAGAATGCCAAGAAGATAATGATGCTATGTATAGGCCAAATCTGGTGTCCAGTTCTGTAAATCCCTCTATATCAAATTAGGGCAACTGCATTATTTTTCTGGAAGAAAGTGTACCTAGGAGTAGAGGTTTTAAAGATGAATTTTAAGTGGGGAAGGTGGAAGAATGAGCAGCCTTTACTGGTGAGATTTCTATTGTTCTGGAAAAAAGCTTAAGGATGTGGTTCTTCTGATTCTGAAGATTTACGTTCTCTGTTGTGTTATGTGATGATTTTTTAAATAAGTGACATTAAGTGAATTCTACATTCCTTAGGGAGAGAAGAGAAGGAACTAATATTCATTTTATTCCTACTATGTGTCAGTCTTCCCACTGAAAATTTACTTACATCATCTCATTCAGTGCCCCGCAAAACTTAAAGAGTATATGTTTTTTAAATTCCCATTTTGTAAATAAGGAAATGAGCAACAAGAAAATGAATAAAATTACTGTCTTCCCAGCATCTTAATTCATTCATTCATTCATTCATTCATTCGATAAGCACTGAATAGCTAATATATGCCTACCAATATTCTAAATACTGAGAATTCTACTTTGAACTAGAGGGAGTAGGTTTCTGCTCATATCATAACATCCAAGTGTAGGAGACAGCAAGAAATTGATAAATAAAGAGATAGTTGTAGGTGCTAAAGAAAGTGAAATAAGGTAACAAACAGGGATAATCTGGACTAGAAGGCAAACTCTCTTTGAGGAGGTGACAATTGAGTTGGCATGGGAGTGAAAAGCTAGGCATACTGATCTGGAGAACAGACTTAGTGGAAGGAACAGAAAGCAACAGAGTAGTAGAGGCTTCAAAGAGAGATGACCCTGGTGTGTCCTGGGAACTGATAGAAGATACCGGGATGGTAAAAGGAGAACAAGAATTAGAGGGACAGATGACAGAGATGACAAGGTCAGTGGTAGGCAAGGGCAAGTGAATCTTGGTCTTGAGAAGAGTTGGGGTTTTCTTCAAAGTACAATGGAAAGCAATTTAGAAATTTTTTTGTATTTTAATTGTTGTTCAAGTACAGTTTTCTGTCTTTTACTCCCATCCCAGTCCACCCCCCCAGCCCTCCCCACCTCCCTCCCATTTCCACCCCCCCATAGTTTTTGTCCATGTGTCCTTTATACTTGTTCTTGTAAACCCTTCCCCTTTTCCCCTGAAATTCCCTCCCCTCTCTCCTCTGGTCACTGTCAGCCCGTTCTCTATTTCAGTGTCTTTGGTAATATTTTGCTTGTTTGTTTGTTTTGTTGTTTAGGTTCTTGTTAAAGGTGAGATCATATGGTATTTGT